>JAJPUD010013726.1:0-43199 GCA_023553655.1 Myrmecobius fasciatus
GAAACTGAGGCATTCAGGGTTAAGTAACATGCTCAGAGTCATACAGTCAGGCAGTATTCAGTGTCAAATTTAAACTTAGGAAGATGAGTCTTTTTGAATCTAGGCCTAGCCCTCTATCCACTTTACCACCTAGCTGAGCTGGCTTGGGGAAGATAGCAATGAACAAGACAAGATATTTTTTCCAACAAGGAACATATGATCTGTTGTGTTGTGATTTATTCTTTCCAAAAAATTTCACATACAGGTTCTTAATTGAACTAACACCTCTGTGAAGTGGGTATTTATTATCCCCACTTTACAGCTCAGGAAATTGAGGCCCAGACAAATTAAGTGGTTTGCCCAGGGTATCTTATAGCCAGAGAGGTATGAGAGCTGGAACTTGAATTCCATAATTTTCAATGCTGTGTTTTTTCTGTAATTATACCATGGGAAAGGAATAACCTAGATACACACAGAAAACTCTACCCACAAGCCAGCGTGTGAGTAATTGCCTAATAAATGGTATGTACACAAAGTCAGGAGGGAAGAAGAGACTCTTGAGGGTTGAGGTAGTCAGCAGAGACTTACTTGAGAAGGGGGTCTTTAGAGGAGGGCTGTATAGGGATTAACCATCCTCATTTTAGGCGTAACAGTCAAGGCTAGGAACAAGGGATCTGAATAGAAACTGAGAGGCAGTAGCCAGCCTGGCATGTTTCCCAGAGGAGAGTGAACAGACCATTTAAAATCAAATTCTTATAAATGGAATACTTTTTTAATGGCCCTCAGAGATTTTATTATTTTGCAGAGCCCTGTGGGGAATCTTTCTGTAAAACAGAAATCTTCCTCTGGTTTATCTGATTTTGGTATGGATTTTTCTTTCTTTCTTTTTCTTTTGATTAATATTTTATTTTTTCCCCAATTACTTGTAAAGATGATTTTTAACATTCATTTCTGAAAATTTTGAATCCCAACTTCTTTCTTAACTGTCCCCAATCCCAGAAATGATAGGCAATTTGATATAGGTTATGCATTTGTAATCATGCAAAACATATTTCCATAGTAGTCATGCTGTGAAATAAAACATAGACCAAAGGGGAAAAAAAAAAAACAACAAATAAAGGAAGTAAAAAATAGTACACTTCAATTTGCATTTAGACTTTGTCAGTCCTTTC
Source organism: Myrmecobius fasciatus (assembly GCA_023553655.1). Lineage (NCBI taxonomy): Eukaryota > Metazoa > Chordata > Mammalia > Dasyuromorphia > Myrmecobiidae > Myrmecobius > Myrmecobius fasciatus. Next base: position 1,152 of record JAJPUD010013726.1, read on the forward strand.
TCTGGAGGTGGATGGCACTTTTCACCATAAGTCTCTCAGAATTGTCTTGGATCATTGTATTGATTGTCATTCACAACTGATTTTCATCCAGAATTGCTTTATTGTGTACAGCATTCTCCTGATTCTGTTTACCTTATTTTGCATTAGTTCGTGTGAGTCTTTTCAGGTTTTTCCGAAATCATCTTTATTGTCATTTCCTATACCATAATAGTATTCCATCACAATCCTCTACAATCTCCCAAATGATAGGCATCCTCTCAGTTTTCAATTCTTTGCTACTATAAAAAGAGCCATGCTAAACATTTTAGTACAAATATGTCCTTTTCCCTCTCCTCACCTTTCTAATCTCATTGGTATACAGACCTAATAGTGATATTGCTGGGTCAAACAGTATGCACAGTTTTGTAGCCTTTTGGACATAGTGTCTCAGGCCTCTTGCAATGAATCATTTCCACTTTCCAGGACTCAGTTTCCTCTTTTGTAAAATGAGGGAATTGGGCAAGACAGTCTCTTCTAGATTTGATGTTCTATGTTCTAACATTCTCCTTTCAATTTTCTTTTCTTTTTTTATTTAAAATTTTTTTATCCTGAACTTAACAAATGCCAATATTAAGAACATTTCCATTTATATAATAGAACAGAAAATCATGCACAAAGCTATAAATCTATATTTTGTGGTAGATTTTCTAACTTTCTGTGTTCTTCCGTTCTCTTTTGTTAAAGTCTTTCAGAATTGCTATTTTGGGGCCTTTTCCCCATCTAATATTCTGTTTGGAGAGCCATCTTATTTCTGACATTCTAGTATTAAAGTAGGGTTTGTCTGCGTTCTCAGAGAGGCAGTTCTCCCTAGACATATGTGTCAGGAAGGGAGAGGTCAGGAGGGACCTCCTAAGGCTTTTTTTTTTGGGGGGGGGTGTCTTGGAAGCTTCTGTCCTAGATACCTTCATTCTTAAACACAGATACAGGAAAAGCAGTTTCCTCTGCAGAAATCACTCCCACTTCCCCCAGCTTTGAGCCTGGGGATGTGGGTAAGGAGGAAGTAAGAGCTTCAGACTTTGTGGTATTGGGCAGGGCTGGAGGATAAGAAAGAACAGAACCCAGAACAGAAAGCCTTTCTGTGCCCAGCAAGAAGCATTTAAGTGGTGATCATAGCACCTCATAATGACAAAGGGCTTTGCTCTGTGGATCCCCAAGTCCTGAGGTTGACTATATGCTGGACAGATCTTGTGAGTGACAAAATCAGTGGCTAAACCATTGGTTTGTTGCTTCAATGTCTCTGCTTTGGGATAGTGTGTATAGGAAGTAGAGGGTGGTGGGAGAAAAAAGGAATACATGCCACGGGAAAATCAGGAAATCGGAGCTCTGGTTTCTAGAACTGGCTTTGCCATTCACTCACTGTGTGACCCTGGGAAAGCCCCTTTTCTCTCTCTGGGTCTGAATTTTCTCTACTCTGAGGTTACTTCCAGCTCAGCATTCAACATTCTGAAGACAATTTTTTTCTCTTAAAATTATATGTTCCAACACTGTTTTGATCTCCAACATCTGTGTGCTAAATCCCATCCAGCTTTACCACTCTGTGTTCTTACTTCTGCAAGACCAGACATCTTATTATGTGTGTGACCTTCTGAGGACTGCCCTGCTCACCTCAGGTGACTCCAGCAGCAGAAAATTAGCTTTCTCCCCCTTCTTTGCCTCCAGCTGACATTGTTGTCCCTTCCTCTCTTTGTATGTGTCTTTCTTTCTTCTTGTCATTGTTTCCTCTTCTTCCTCTGTCTCTCCTCCTTTCCTCCCCCCAGTTCTTCTCTTAGAATGTCATTAGGCAGAGTGTCCAAGCTACCAGAGGAAGAGAAAAAACAAAAAGAAAGGCAAGAGACCTAGAAAGTCAAGAATAAAAAGGAAGGGAAAGGAGACAAGAGTAGAGAAGTCAATCTGTAGGCTTTAGTTAAGTAATTTATATACCAGGTACTATACCAGGTACTGAGGGTACAAAAACAAAGAATGAAATCATTCCTGCTCTTACAGAGTTTACATTCAAACATTGTAACCAAATATTCATATATGAGTATATACAGACTAAATGAAAAAATAAATACTAGAAAGAGAAGAGGAGAAGGGGGAAGGAGAAAAGGAGATAGAAATGGGGAGGGGAAAAGAGACAAAGAATAGAAAACAGGAAGATGGAGGAGAAGGAAGAGAGGATTGAAGAAAGGAGCAAGGAGGAAGAGATGAGGGAAGAGAAAGAAAGGAGATAGAGATGAGGAAAAAGGGAAAAAATGGGAAGAGCGAGAAAGGAGAGGTTTTATTAAAGTACCCTAATGATGGGGTCTTACTTTTATTGGAATTGACTCAGAGAGAAAAATGCTCTCTCACTCAACATGCTCAATACTTTCAACTGGGTATAGAAACCTTCTTACCCTACTGGAACATGGAAGGGAAAGGGAATAAGGGAAGGTGGGGGTGCTCATGGAAGGGAGAGCAAATTGGGAGGGATGGTCAGAAGCAAAACACATTTGAAGAGGGACAAAGTAAAAGAAGAGAGAGAATAAAATAAATATAATGGAGGAGAATACAGTTAGCAATAGTAACTGAAAAAAAATTTGAAGCAAGTTTCACTGGTAAAATATAGAGAACTAAGTCAAATTTATAAAAATAAGAGCCATTTACCAGTTGACAAATGATCAAAATATATGAATGGTTTTCAAAGGAATTAATAAGTTATCTGTAGCAATATTTTAAAAGGTTCTAACTCACTATTGATAGAAATTCAATTAAGACGATTCTGAGGTATTAGCTCATCCCCATTAGATTGACTAATAGTATAGAAAAGGAAAATAACAAATGATGGAGGGGTTGTGGGAAAATTGAGACATTAATGCATTGTTGGGAGAGTTGTAAACTGATTCAACCATTCTCTAGAGCAATATAGAAGTATACCCAAAGGTCTATAAAACCATTCCCTTTTACCTAACAATACCACTACTAGGTCTGTATCTGAAAAGAGGCCAAAAAAAAAAAAAAGACCTATATGTATAAAAATATTTATAGCAGCTCTTCTCTGGTGGTAAAGAACTGGAAATTTAGGGGATATCCATCAATTGGGAAATGACTGAACAAATTGTGGTATGTGATTATGATAGAATACTATTGTGCTATAAGAAATAATGAGCAGAATGCTTTCAGAAAAACCTGGAAAGGCTTACATAAGCTAATGCAAAGTGAGATGTACTGTACAAAATAACAGCAATATTGTAACATGATCAGCTGTAAATTACTTAGCTATTCTCAGCAATATAGTGATCCAAGACAACTCAGAAAGACTTATGATGAAAAATGCTACTCATCCCCAGAGAAAGAACTGATGGTGTCTGAATATAGATTGAAGCATACTTTTAATTTTTTTTTCTTTTTGTTTTGTTTTGTTTTTTGTTTTTTTTTGTCTGTGTTTTCCTTAACAACATGACTAATATGAAAATGTTTTGCATGACTACTCATGTATAACCTTTATTGAATTGGTTGCCTTTTAAATGGGGGGGTGAAAAGGGAGGAAGGGAGAGAATTTGGAACTAAAACTTTTAAAAACAAATGTTACAAATTGTTTTTATGTGTAACAGAAAAATGGTAAATAAGTTAAAAAAAAAAACTCACCAAATATGTTATGCCACATGATCTAGAGCAGGACCCCCATTTTAAGTGGTCAATGAACTTGGAAGGAGAAAAAGACAAATCTATTTTTACTGATGTCTCACTGCAATTTACCATTCCCTTCAGTTATTTAAGAGCCTGTTTCTAAGAAGGGCTCTGTAGCTTTCAGCCGACTGTCAAAGAGGTCCATGACAAAAGTTAAGAGCTTTTGGTCAAAAAGGTCCCCTCCCATCTCCCTCTTAGCTCTCTGGATACTCTGTGTTCTCATCTCTTCAGTCTTAACATTCTGTGATTCTAATGCCTCTTCCAGCTCTGACACCCTATGTTGTAAGGTCCTTCCCAGCCTTGGAACATATTGATAGTTCTCTCTCCGAGCCCCAACACTATTAGACTGGGAGATCCTTCAGGACAAGGATCATCTTTTGCTTTTATTTATATTCCCAGAATTTAGCACAGTGCCTGGGACATAGTAAATGACTGACTGGTCTATATTCTAAGACCCCACTGAGCTTTGAAATGTTGTGTTAATAATAGTGAGTAATGGGGCAGCTAGGTGGTGCAGTGGTTAGAGCACCAGCCCTGAAGTCAGGAGGACCTGAGTTCAAATCTGATCTCAGACACTTCCTAGCTGTGTGACCCTGGGCAAGTCACTTAACCCCAATTGCCTCAGCTAAAAACAAAAACAAACCAAAAAAAATTAATAATAGTGAGTAATTAGGGAAAATTATTAGTGAGATTAATTAGTGAAATTGATATAAATATTCACTCCAGCAGCGCAACTCCCACCACACCTATGTGTTCATGGCTCCCCTAGATCTTCCACAGATGCTGGAGACTATCTTTTGAGTTGTTTTACATTCTGGGTACTCATGCAGTGCTCAGACTATCCCATCTTACCCCATGGGACCAGCTCACCTCCCAAACCTGACTATTTCCTTAATATCCTTTAGCATAGCAAGGTCATTCCTTAGAAACGCTTTACTTGCTATACTCACCATATATCTTCCCATTGCCTCTGGGTCATGTACAGCTTAGATGTCTTAGAGTATTATCAGCAGGATGCTGATGTCCATCTGAAGGAATTTACATGCTAGGCAGCATCAGCTGGGGTTATTCAGAAAGGCACTGTTGGTGTTCCAAATTCTATCTGAAATGGGTTTCCTTGATATATGGACTGATTCAGTACACTGGCCTTTGTGATAGAGCCTGGATAATTGGCATTTTTTTATCCAGTTAGGTCTTCCTCCCTCCTCCCTCCTTCCCTTTCTCCCTCCCTCCTTTTCTCCCTTCCTTCCTTCCTTCATTCCTTCCTTCCTTCCTTCCTTCCACATGTGTGACTCTAGACGAGTCACTTTCCTTAGTCTCATTTCCCAATCTATAAAATGAAGGGGTTGGACTTGACTTCAAAGATATTTTTCCACTTAAAAATCTAGGAGCTGGCTATGTTAAAAAAGAAAGCATCAATAAACTATTTGTCTAAAGTAACAATAGCTAACATTTATATACAGAGTGTGCTATATATGTTATCTCATTTGATCCAGAGCTTAGCACAGGTAGCATAGTGATTAATAAGTGCCAGTTGACTGACTTATTGATCTTTGCAATACTACCATAAGTTAGATATTGAAGGGTTTTTTATTCTCATTTTACTGATGAGGAAACTCCCTCCTCACACCCAATTATTGCCTCATATGGCAGAGAGATGATGGGCTGTGAGACCGTGAAGTATAATCCATTTTCAGAACTGGTTTGTATGTTTTGCTTTGTTAAACTTGTTACAAGGAAGGGTTCTGTTAAGGTCAGGAGAGATGGGAGTGATGAAAAAAAAAAAAAAAGAATCTTAATTGAATGTTTAACCAGAACAAAGAGAAAAGTAGGAAGACTAAGAAAGAATAAGTCACTTTTTCTCATAGCTAATATGCCAGGATAACCAACTGAGTTCTCCCATTCCAAATCAGGTATTCTTTGTGCACTGTATTGTGCTGCCTCTGAGAGTCTCTTCCAACTCTGATATTGTCTTCTCTTTTTGAAAGCTCCTTTCAGCTCTTAATAGTCTAGGTTCCAGAGTTCACACCAGCCCTGACATCCTATGGTCAATTAATGAATAGGAAAAGATTGTGGCAGATTTTTTTCAACCTATTGGATTCTTTTTTCATCAGAGGCAGAATAGTCTTGGCACCATGGAGTTGTTTGGACAGAACTTCATTGTGCCTTCTTATCCTGTGGGATTCTTATTCATTGGAAATTCTGACCATTGATTCATTTTCTGAGTAAGGGATGAAGCTGAGGATAAGGCAGTTCCTGAATCCCCAGAACTTGGAACAAAGCAGGAATAACCCCTTTTGCCAGAATGTGTACAGGGTGGAAGAGGCCATTTCTAGATGCGTGCCACAAACAGGCTGTGAGTGTATTTGGACACTTTGGACAGCTCCTAGACCCATTTATGTGGTTCGATCTCCAAATAAGAAAACTGTAGCTCAGAGAGGAACGTACTTGTTCACAGTCATTTAAGTCAGATTTAAAAGTTAAACCTGGGCTTCCTAACTGTGACTTTACCCCTTGTACCCCACCTTCTCTGAGGGTGTGATTTCCCTGACCTGCTTTTGGGAAACAGGAAATGCCTTCCTCCTTTGTTTTAAAAAAAATCCAGACCTGTAATGGGGAAGCCCTGGGAAATTAACAAACATTGCATTTGTTGCATGAGGGTCTCCTTGTTCATTTCACTTGTAAGCACCCTGTTTTTTTCTGCACATTTTCCTGCATCTTACAGAGGTAGGGGGCTCCCTCCACTTTGGGGTTTGATGTCCTTGAAATTGAAAGGACCTTAGAAAATAAAATACTCTCTTCATTCTCATGACCTTCATTTTGCTCATCTCTGAAATGCAAAGGTTAGGCTAAATGACCTTCTAGGTCCCCCCACTTCTAGATCTTATACCCCATGATCTGGTCCAACAATCACTTTATAGAAAGCCCATAGAAGTGATGCCATTGATTTGTCCAAAGTGACATAATTAGTAAGAAGCAAAACTGGACTTTGGATCCAGTTCCCCTGATTCCAAAGCCATTGCTTTTCCCTTTCTTGTTCCCTAAGGATACCAAGCATTTTCTTTATGCTGTTCTAAGTTAGGATATTCTTTAGTGTCATTCACTAACCAATAGAGCCCCACCCTCTATTATGAGATGATGGGGAATCTGAGGCAAGGGAAATGACTGTTCGTAGACCTAAGGCCAGACCTGATGCTGAGAATTTGTGGGTGAGTGGGTAGATGGATGAATGGTTGGATGGATGAATTAATCTAAAAGTATTTAAGTGCCTATGATGTGCCAGGTACTTTGTTAGGTGCTGGAGATATAAAGGCAAAAAATAAAAGTCTCTACCCTCACTGGATAAATCTTTAATTTCACCTATAATCACCTATAATCTTTCTAATGTGATGCCAAAAGTAGGGCATCTTTCACTTCCATTAATGGTTAATAATGGGACAATAATATCTGTATTAGGCTTTGACAGTTATAGGAGAAGAGGGAGACTAGGTTGATTATTTCTTTTCCCTGGATGATGACAGCTCCACATGCTGGCTCTTGCCATGAAAATTCAACTCTTAGAGGTGGGAGTAAGAAACAAGGGATTTTCTGTAGTGGGAGGCAGGGAGGAGAAAATAACAACAATAGTAACTTGAGTTTCTCTGGAGCTTTAAAGTTTACACTGCATGTTTCCTCACAACAGCTCTGGGAGGGAATGATAAGAGTTTAAGAAACTTGCCAGTGGTCACATTGCTAATAAGTGTTAGCTGCAAGAGGAACCTTTGAGATCACTCAGTCCAAGCTGTTCATTCTTCATATGAGAAAATGAGAAATCAAATGATTTGCCTTAGTTCACTGAGGTCACAAGTATTGGAGCCCAATTCAGATCCAGTCCTGTCTCCCCTCTAATAGATCTGAACTCAGATATATGATTATGAGTCCCGCTGTCTCCTTGGTACTTCCAGCCCCCCACCCATCTAGTGCATTCCAGTGAGTTGAGGGATGGGAAATGAGTGACCAGATTTGATTCTTCCAGAAGGAATGATTTCTACTTCATCATCTGGGCAGGGTTTTAGAGCAGAAAACTACATAAAAACACAGAGAGACAGACAGGGAGCTTGTTATATTTGAGCTCCTCCGAAGATGGGAGATGGAGAGGGAGATGCAGTGAGATGCAATGTATCTATGTAAACAAGGGGTGGTGGAGGTGTGGTAGAAAGGGGTGGGTTGAGAATGCAAGAGTTTGATTCTAGCTCTAAGGCCTTGTGAGTTTGGGCAAGCCAAATTACCCCTCTGGTTGAGAAAGATCAATTTGTTAGGCAATAAGGTAGCATAATACATTGGCAAGGATACTGCTGTGGAATCATAAAACTTTGTGACCTTGCACTGGTTAATCTGGGCCTGTTTTCTCCATAAAAGGAGGAAATTGGACTTGGTGTCTGCTGAGATTCCTTCTGTCCAGCCTTAGAACTGAGCTCTGATGATTCAGCTTGACAAAATTGTGAGCTCATTGGAATCTGGAACATTTAAAATTAAACTTTTTTTGTGGTGCTGCAGGATTATTATTCTCATTTTACAAAACTTGTCTAATGATTGTGTCTCATGATTACAAAATGGAGGAAGTGACATGCAAATTAACACTCCCTCCCCCTTATTCTGACTCCCAGATTCCATGATTCTGTTCATCCTTCTAAGCATATTAGACTGGAAGGAATCTTTGAACATAGAATGTTAGTCATTCAGCCAATAAATATTTTTCAAATATAAAAGTAGAACAGAGAATCATCTCAATACCAAGGTCTGCCATTGTATCATCAACAAGCATTTATCAAACACCTATTGTATACCAGAAACTGGGAATTCGTGTTCAAGAAGCTCATCATCTAAAGAAGGAAACAACTATATCCAGACAAGCTATAGAGAGGATAAGTTGGTGATGGTCTCAGTGGGAGGTGTCAAGGGGATCATGAAAGTCTTCATAGAAAGTGAGATTCTGGCTAGGGATTAAAGGAAGTCAGGGAGAGACAAGGGAGAGAATCGATGAAAATACAGTCAGGAGAGGGAATTTTTTGCTCTAGGAACAGCAAGGAGATTGTCATTGAGTCACAGAGGATGTGTGTATTTATTTGTGTGTAGTGGAAAAGCTTGTGAGTTCTGAGAAGATATCAGTTAATGAAGAATTTTAAAAGCCAAACAAGAGTTTAGATTTGATGCAAGAGATAATAGGGAACCACTGGAGATTATTGAAAAACAAGAGTAACATGGCTGGATCTGGGCTTTATTAGGAAAATCACTTTGATACCTGAGTGGGAGGGTGAAATAGAGTAGATTTGAGTCATGGAGATGGGTTAGTTGGTTACTTTAATAATGAAGGTATTGATACACTATATTAGTGTGGTAGCATGGTCAGAGGAGAGAAGGGGGCTAATAAGAGAGATGTTGAAAAGATGGAATTAACAACAGTTTGTCTGTGGGGAGGAGGAGGACAGTGGGGAGTCAAGGATGACTCCTATGTTGCAAACCTGAGTGACTAGGAGGATAGCCATACCCTCGATGGTGATAGGAAGATAGGAAGAGGAGAGGATTTGGAGGAGAAAAATAATGAGTTCAGTTTTGGGATATGTTGAATTGGCATATCTGTAGGGTGTCCAGTGGGAGATGGAAAATGGAGATTCAGAATTGGAAATTAGACCCAAATAAGTAAATCTGAGAATCAACAGCATAGGCATATTGTGTTTTAACTTTGACAAACATTTTTGTTGTTTTGTTTTTGTGAGGCAGTTGGGATTAAGTGGTTTGCCCAGTGTCGTCACATAGCTAGTGTGACGTGTCTGAGGCTGCATTTGAACTCCAGTCTTTCTGACTTCAGCCAGTGTACTATCCACTATGCTATCTAGGTGCCCCTTTGCCAGAACTTTTTAATATATTATCTGGGGCTTTAGAGATGATCAAGCCCATAAAAGTGAAGTGATTGACTTGCTTGCCACCGCTGTTGTCTCTTGCCTCTCTTTTTTGCCTCTTTTTTTTTGTCGTTTTCCTAACCCAGTCCTTAGATAATAAATTTGTTTGCAATAAACAAATATTTGATAAATAAATACTTATCTATATTAAATTATATAATAAATAAATGAATATTCAATAAATAAATAATGATTAAAATAATAAATAATAAAATGTGTGTTCTCCAAGGGGATCTTGGAGAGGCCACGGCTACTCCAAGATTGGAAGACTGGCCTTAGTGGGCAGTGAATTCCCTCTCTTTGGAGGTCTTCACATAGAGGTTGGATGAGCTGGGTATATTTAATGGAGATTTCTTCTTGGAATATGGGTTGACTTAAATGTCCAGAGGATCGGTTCTGACATTCAGTAAAAAGAGATTATATAATATCTCAGAATTGGGAAGAATTTGGAGGTCATTTAGTCCAATCACTATCCCGCCCCTATACTGCATACTTTTTAGTAATATCTGCTTGAAGACCCCTGTGTAGAGGACACTCTTGCCCCCAGCATCCCAAGGAAATCTGTGGTTTTTAAGTTTTGTGACACATAATTTCTGGATAATTTGATCATTTGATCAATAATGTCAGCATGTTTATTAATAAAAAAGATGGTCATCTGGCCACCTGTCTTAGACCAAAAACCCCTCATGGTGGTGAGCTCACAGTTTATATACTCTTGGAAGAATAGGTATTCCTGAGGATGGCAATCAACTCTGATTGGTTAACAATTAATGAGACAAATGATTATTGCAGTGAGAGACTGGGATGTATTACAATGAGGGTCTTTAGGGTATGTAACTTGGATCATCCAATTCTTGGTCAAAGAGACTTTATCAATTTCCATATCACATATCTGATGAAAGGAAGGATCTACATTTTTCTAGACCTGTCTGCACAAACACAATGAGCAAAAATGCCTCCATCAGACCAAACTTAGAATTCTTTTACTGTCTTTGATTAGTTCTCAGCTATTGGTGGCTGGGTAAGTCTTTCCCAGACTAGTTAATTTCTGGATGAGAAATTAGAAAAAAGAAAAACCTCAGTCTCAGTACTGTAATTAGTTATTAATACAAGACAAAAATAACTGTTTCTCACAAATTCATTCTAACTGAAGCTTTTCCTTTTATCATGCTAAACTCAGCCTCTGCAAATTTACATTTTTTTCCCCTTTAACGCTAGGACTTTTAATCTGAGGTCCATGAGCTTTTTATTTCAATGCAGTCAGTGTCTTTTAATCCGATTTATGCATTTAAAAACCTTATTCTGAGCAGAAATCTGAAGGCTTCATCAGACTAACTGCTATGACGTGACATAAAAGCCCTGTTCTCATGTAGTGAATGAGAACATACCTTGCTCCAATCAGACTCCTCCTTCTAATAACTCATATGATGCTTTCAGGTTTACAGAGAACTTTTCTTGTTTGAGCCCTTCAAGGCCCTGCTCAGATATCCCTTGCCCCATGAAGAGAACATTGATTGTGGAGGCAGAGGGTTCAAGTCTTGTTTCTGATACTATTTGTAGTTAGCAAGTTACTTAACTTCCCTGGGTCTCAGTTTCCTCAGTTGTGAAATAAGAGAATAGGAGTAGATGGTCTTTGAGGACTCTTTTTAATCTAGATTTGTGACCCTATGATCCTGAGATGTCTCAATTATCTGTTTTATAAGGGAGTCAGCTCCCTTATCTTTTGATGTTTTTAAGTGGTGTATGAATGATGAGATCTTGGGAATGTTACTGAAGGGATTCTTAGTGGGTATAGGGCTCAATTACACATCATCTGGGTACCTTTAAGCCCTGAGATTCTACTATTCTCTGGCTTCCTGGGATGTGTGGACATGGCATGGAGTGTCTTTCTCCATTCCCCCAGATTTGTGCAGCTGGGCTGGTACTGCCAACCACAGCCCCAGAGGCTAATGGGAGTGATGGATGGGCAGTCAGTGTGGGATTCAGACAGAGATGTGGAAGGCCCTTTCATCTCAGGCATTGTTCCTCCAGCCCCTGGTCTCGGATTCATTCACTATAGTGTTTTAGAAGGACAAAAACCCACAAGAATGGAAGGACCTGGTGAGAGAGGCTGCCTGTGGAAGCATTCCCAAAGCAGACTCCTGTCTGTATTGCTGGGAGACTGTTCAGATAGAGCCATCCAATGACCTCTGAGGGCATCTCCTTTTCACCCCTCTTCTGCACTCTCAGCTCCTGCCACTTAGGAGAGAAATCCCATCTGACAGAGGTCAAATCCTTCCTCACACATTTACGAGCTGTGTGACACTGGAAAAAACACTGCCCCTCTCCCAAACTGTTTTTTCCATCTGTCAAATGACTTCACAGAATTCTAAGCTTCAAATGAGGATAAGAGAGGATATTTTATAAAAGCATCATATAAATACTAACATTATTATGCTTACTTTCCTTACTGGACATCTCTTGGGTTGGGGAGTTCATTGTGCCAGCCCATCTCATTATAAAATAGCTAATAATAGCTGGGAAAATAATATTAAAATGGAATCTGTTTCCATGTCACTCTCCTTCATTTTCTTTAATTGCGCCCTCTGAGGCTTAAGTTTGTTTGTTTTTTATAGATAATCCTTCAGATATCTGAGGAAGGCAATTCTTCATCCCCCTGAGTCTTTTCCAAGTTAAACATCCATCCCTATATCTTTCAACAGAACCTCTGGTGGCCCCATCTCCAGTCCCTTCCTCCATTCCTTTAGAGAAGAACTGAAGATATCTGTGTCCCAAGCCTTTCTTAGCACAGAGCTGGTACTTAAAAGTGTCTGTTGTTTACTCGAATAAATACTTACCCTTTCTACTTTCCAGGATTATTTTTAAGGAAAGTTCTTGTGAGATCTTTTGTACAAATACTAAAGATCTGTATTGTTTATTCCATCTCTTTCCTAAAGACTCAGAGCAGGTTCATAGTATTCTAGAATTTAGAGCAAAAAATAATCCCAGAGATGACCCAGTCCCATCCTCTCATTTTACAGATGAGGTTGCCAAGACTCAGGGTCAAGTAGCCAGATACTAGGACAGTTGGAAACCAAGTGTTCTTTCTGGTAGAAGAACTGGTTCCAGGAGCATATATTGAATTGACTAAAATGTCTGGCTAACTATTATTGGGGTGGGGGAGACTCTTCTTGCCTTTGGGGTGAGAGGACTTACCCAGAGTGACATTATTAGTAAATGTCTGAGACTGGATTTGAATTTATGAAATGAATGAGAGAAAGAACTGGGGAAGTCCCCAACCTGAGGCTCAATTCTTAGCAGGTCTCAGGATGTTGATTTATACACTGATAAAATTTTTTAAAGTTGCATTGATATCCTTTGTTTTGAAAAATGTCATTTTCTATTTAATAGACTCTACTCTAGGCAAAATAAAACAGTGCAGTGAAACAAAGTCTATCAGTACTTGTCCATGACTTTAAAAAATAGTATACCTCATTTTTAAAAAGTATGCCTCATCTAGCACCTGTTGTTCACCACTTCTTTTTTTTTTTTTAATTGAAGCCTTTTTTTTTCAAAACATATACAAGGATAATTTTTCAACATTGACCCTTGCAAAACCTTGTGTTCCTATTTCCCCCCTTTTCCTCCATCCTCTCCCCTAGATGGCAAGTAATCCAATATATGTTAAACATGGTAAAAATATATATTAAATCCAATATAGGCATACATAATTTAGACAATTATCTTGCTGCACAAGAAAAATCAGATCAAAAAAAGGAAAAAAAAAAGAAAGAAAATAATTTAAACCAACAACAACAAAAGAAGTGAAAATATTATGTTGTGATCCATACTCAGTTCCTACAGTCCTCTCTCTGGGTGCAGATGGCTCTCCCCATCACAAGATCATTGGAACTGGCCTGAATCATCTTATTGAGAAGAGCCATGTCCATCAGAATTGATCATCATATGGTCTTGTTGTTGTGGTGTACAATGATCTCCTGGTTCTGCACATTTCACTCAGCATCACTTCATGCAAGTCTCTCCAGGCCTCTCTAAAATCATCCTATTGATCGTTTCATATAGAATAATAATATTCCATAACATTCATATACCATAGTTTGTTCAGCCATTCTCCAATTGATGGGCAGCCACTCAGTTTCCAGTTTCTTGCCACTACAAAAAGGGCTGCCACAAACATTTTTGCACATGTCCGTCACTTCTTTTGTCCAGAGATGGGAGGCACATTTCTTCTTGAAGGCTCTGAAGTCATGACTGATTCATCCTGGTATGGATCGGAATTCTGCATTTTTTTCTGTGTCCTTTTTCTTTTACATTACTGTATAGTCATTATATAAAGTGTTCTCCTGTCTCTGCATCAGCTTAGATTAATCTCTCCACTTTGAATCCTTCCTATTCATCATTTCTTCCGGCTCAGTAATATTCCACTACATTCATAATCATAATTTGTTCAGTCATTCCCCAATCAATAGGCACCAGTTTTGTTTTTGGGTCTTTGCTATTTCAAGAAGTGCTGTAAATATGTTTTAAAATCTATCTTCCCTTTTAATTTTTTTTAGCTATAGAGATCTAGTAGTGATATTAATGCACCCCAAAGTGAATTTGAGGGGCTTACTTCCCAATTAATTGTTTTCCAAAAGGGTTGGACCAAGTCACTTCTCTACCACCATGCCTATTTGTTTTTTGTTTTTTTTTTCTGTTATCATTCCTGTTGATCTGATGAGTATGAGACAAAACCTAAGCCTTGTTTCAATTTGTGTACATTTTATTATTAGTGATCTGAAACATTATTTCCTGTGGTTGTGAAGTACCATGTATTTCTCATTTAGAAAACTGCCTATTTGCATTGTTTTGACCACTTACCAATTAAGGAATGACTCTTGTTCTTATAGGGGCAGCTGGGGGTACAATGAATAGAATACCAGGTGTAGTGAGGACTTATCTTCAAAGTTCAAATCTGACTTTTGGACACTTACTATAGTATATTTCATACTATAGTATACTTACTAAAAACCCTGGGTAGGTCATTTAACCCTGTTTGCCTCAGGTTCCTCAGCTGAAGAAGGAAATGGCAAAATACTCCAGTGTCTGCCAAGAAAACCCAAGTGGTATCACAAAGATGAAGATACAACTGAAATAGCTAAACAACAAGACAGCAGTTCTCTTTTTGGTGTAGCTACAAGTCTGTTGTTAGAGATATTTGTAGTAAAGATTTTTTTTCCCCAATGGATAGAGCACTGGTCCTGGAGTCAGGAGGACCTGAGTTCAAATCCAACCACAGACACTTAATACTTACTAGCTGTGTGACTGGCCAAGTCACTTACTGCCAATTGTGTAATAATAATAAAAAAAAAATAGAATAAGAAGAAATTTCCCCTCCATTTAACTGTTTCTCTTTTAATTTTTGTTATATTGGTTTTAAGCCCTTTTTTTGTTAAGATAGCTATAGTTGAGATATCTCCTTTCATTAAAAAAAAAAAAAAAAAAGTAGACAACTGTGAGGTACCACTTCACACTTCTGAGATTGGCTAGGATGACAGGAAAAGATAATGACAAAGTTGGAGGGGATATGGGAAACATATGGGGACACTAATACATTGTTGGTAGAGCTGTGAACTGATCCAATGGTTCTGAAGAGCAGTCTGGAACTATGGCCAAGGGACTATCAAACTGTGCATCCCCTTTGACCCAGCAGTGTTTCTACAGGGCTTATATCCCAAAGATATAATATTATACCTCCAAAGGAGGGAAGGGACCCACATGTGCAAGAATGTTTGTGGCAGCCCTTTTTGTAGTGGCTAGAAACTGGAAACTGAAGGGATGCCTGTCAGTTGGAGAATGGATGAATAAGTTACGGTACATGAATACAATGGAATATTACTGTTCTATAAGAAATGATGAGCAGGCTAATTTCAAAAAGCCTGGAAAGACTTATATAAATTGATACTGAGTGAAGTGAGCAAAACTAGAACAACATTGTACACAGTAACAACAAGATCCAACATTGAGGTCATTCAAGGCAATTCCAATCGACTTGGGATGAAAATGCCATCCACATTCAGAGAGAGAACTATGGAGACTGAATATGGATCAAAGCATATTTTCATCTTTTTGTTATTGTTTGTTTTTTCTTTCTTGTGTTCACCCCACTTTTTTTCCCTGAGGCAATTGGAGTTAAGTGACTTACCCAGGATCACACAGCTAGGAGTGCCTGAGACCAGATTTGAACTCAAGTCTTCCTGACTTTAGGGATGGTGCTCTATTCATTGTGCCACCTACCTGCCCTGGTTTTTCCCCCTTTTTGATCTGTTTTTTTTTTTGTTTTGTTTTGTTTGTTTTTTTTTTTTTTTTTTTTTTTGCACAGCATGACTATTATGGAAATTTTGTATGCTTGACCGATATTGGATTGCTTGGGGAAAGAGGAAGAGGGGAGAGAGGAAGAGAAGTAGCTCTTTAGGGATTTTTTCATCATCTACTAGCCAGGTCCACAACTAGTTCTATAGTTAAGTTTGAGGAAAGTGTTTTACGTGTCAGATGGAAGGACAGGAAAGGGGTGATGATAGGCTCAGGAATAACTTCCCTATATCCTTCAAGGTTTAATCCTTACTTTCTCTCTGCTTTACCAAGAAGAAGGGAGAGAGGTTTGGCAAAGGTGAATGTTGAAAACTATCTTTGCATTTGGAAAAATAAAATATTAGTAAAAGACAAAAAAAAAAAAGAAAAAAAATTTAAGTAGCCTTTTTATATAGGTCAGATGTGTTATAGTGAAAAAGAAAAGAGAGCATGGACTCAGAAGACCTGAATTTAAATCCTGACACTTATTAGTTGTATGACTGTGAGCAAGTCAGTTAATCTCTCAGCCTCAGTTTCCTCATCTGTAAAATCAGCTGATTGAATTCAAAGGCTTGAAGGACCCAACCATTTCTAAATCTGTGATTCTGTAATCTACTTGAAGTTTATTATGCTTTGTGCTTACACACTGTTCAGGAAGAGGAAACAAAGCACTTTGCAGCCTGGTGATAATTAATTGATAATTGCTCTTGGCTCTTTACTGTAATACTCCTGCTTAAGTAATTGGGAGACAAGAATGGGAAAGTTAGGGTTTGTTTCCTGGACTGTTTCCAGCAGCCACTCTCCTGTGTGGCTCATGCAATTCTTTTATCTGGCTTTGTGTCTGTTGGCCAGTAAAAGTAGGCTTTTCCTGCTGTAGGAAGGACAGAAGTTAGATGCCTGGAAATGACATAATTTTGAAATGTTAGCTCCTGGAAGGCAGGGACAGTTTTGCTCATAGTAGGTACTTGTGGAATTCAGTAAAAGTGTAAGTAGAGAGCAAATAGATCTCATTAAATAGGTCTCATTCCTCAGTCCTCCACACAATTCCTTGGCAGTGGATTCCTAAGAAGCAGGTCTTATTCCTGGGTCCCTGATCTGGCTCCTTCCCCACTCATACACGGCATATAGCTAGCATTTTTAAACATAATTATTTAATATTTGGAATGTGTTTTATGCACAATATCTCACTTGATTTTCACAGCAATCCTGGGTGGACCCAGAGTGAGTTCAATCCTACTTCAGATATTTGATAGTTTTGTGACTCCTGGGTCTAACGCCTGTGTTCAAAATATTGTCTTAGTCCCTAAAAAGATGTCAAATATAGATAGCTTAGTCTTTGTCCCTAAAGAGAAAAGGTTCTGTGTTGTAAATATCATACAGTAAAAGACCCAACTTCCTATTCCATTTCTGATACTATCTACAGCTTTGGGGAAATCACTTAATTCCTCCCAGCCTTAGTTTTCTCATCTGTAAAAGAAGGGAGGCAGAACCAAGATGGCAAAGTGATGAGATCTCCACTCTGTACATTCCTCCAAACACTAACAAAAAAGGCATTAGATTGAATCCTGATGGAGAAATCCAGAAAAAAAAGTCATACTGACTCCTCCGTCCAGCCCAGCTTGGCATTGGGAGACAGACAGGGAGGTCTTTGGACTCTGGAGATGGGGCTGAGCCAGGAGGACGAGGCTCAGGGCAAAGCAACACAAAGGAAAATACCTGGGTCACTCCCAGGTCCACACTGGGATACGAGATAGAAGGAGCTTTGCCATTAACTATCAGGTCCCTGTCCAGGATGGGGTAAGAAGTGGATCTGTGCACAGCCAAGGGAAGAGAGAAAAGAAAGGAGGAAGTTCAGAAACCAGCATCTCTAGCAGCTACAGACTCCAAGACAAAGCAAGGTCTCACTTCAGCACCTAGCCCAGCCTGCAGAGGACTAACCAAGGCAAGAATCCCAGACCAGAGAGGCCATCCTGAGCCAACAGAGCTTTCCAGCTGGCTGATAGGAGCAGAGTCCACTAGTAATCTTTTCTTGCTGACTTCCTGCAAGTCAGGAACTTTCAGAGCTCAGAGCAGAGGGCAGCAATCTGACTTTTCCCTGGGTCAGACCCCTTTGAAAACTTGCAGGTTTCCAGCATGTCGTTGAGATTCTGAAATAACAACCAACATTCAGTACTCCAAGAAAACAGCAACAGTACCAGCATAGATCTTCCCTCCAGAAGTGTGCAAGAGCCCAGCCCTAACATCAAGTCTGAAGTCAGGAAATAAACTAGAAGAATGGACAAACCAATAAAGAAGCAGTATCAGAATGAGCTGTTGAAGTGTCTTAAACACAGGGGAAAAAAAAGAGTATCTCTCAATGATCTATGAGCAAAACCTCAAGAAAAAAACATAGATTGGGCACGCTCAACCAGAATTCCTGGAAGAGATGAAGTAAAAGTTTAAAAAAAAAAAAATTAGAAAATGTTTGTATAATATGAAATGAGAGCACTTGAGGAAGTGAGAGCTATGGAAGAAAGAATTGGAAAAGGACTTAACTGATTGGCACAAAAAGTACAAACCCTTTCCAAACAACAAACTGAAAACTCAAATGAACCAAATAGAAGTTAATGACTTCATGTGGCAATTAGAAATATTTAAACAAAGTTTAAAAACTGGGGAAAAAAAATTAGAAAAATAAGGCATCTCATAGTAAAAACAACTGAATTGAAAAAGAGATCCAGGGGAATTAAGAATAAATGGATTGTCTGAACACCATGACCAACATAAAGTATAGATATCCTATTTCTAGAACTCTTCAAAACAAAACAGAACACACACACATATACACCCTCAAGAACCCTTTCCAGATCTCTTAGAAACAGAAGGCAAAGTGGAAATAAAAAGGCTGTGTTAGTTTCTTCCTTGGGAAAAAATCCCCAAATGAAAACTCCAAGGAATATCATAGCCAAAATCCAGAGTTTCTAGGTCAAAGAAAAAATACTGAAAGCATCTAGATAGAATTCAAGTATTGAGGAGCTGCAGCTAAGATCACACATGAGTTAGCAGCCACCATTGTAAAGAAGCAGAGAACTTGGAATATGATTTTTCAGAAGACAAAGAATATGAGATGTACAACTAAACGTAACTTAACCAGAAGAACTCAGTATATTGCTAAAGGAGCGGGAAAAAAAAAATGGGTCTTTAATAAAACAGAAGACTTTGGAACATTTCTGGTGAAAAGACCATTTCTTCAGAGAATCTTTGAAGATACAAACACAGATGTGAAAAGAAACATAAAGTTAAACATGAATGAACAATAAAGAATTAAACATGGATAAATTTCCTTATATTCAAATATGATCATTTCTAATTCCTATCAGGGAGTATAGTTAGACAAGACCTAGGAGTGAGTATGTGATGTCTTGATCTTAATTAAAAAAAGAAGAAAAAAAGAAAGATAAGGGAAAGGGGAAGGGGGAAAGTGCAGAAATAAACATATATATATATATATATATATATATATATATATATATATATATATACACACATACATACATATATACGGTCAGTGGGGGGGGACTGACATTTGAACTTCACTCTCATCTGAATTGTTCAAAAGAAGGAAAGAGACACACACACACACACATAAATAGAGGAGGGAAGGGGGAGAAGAAATTAGAGAGAGGGTAGATTGTGGGAATCCTAAGAAAACTGATTCTAAAGATGTGCAAAATTATCTATAGCTCTTTTTAATATGGCAAAGAATGGGAGTTTGATGGAGATTCCTACAAAATTAGGGAAGGGATGAACAAAATAGAGTATATAAATATGACAGAATGCTATTGTGCTGAACTCTTGTCAGCATAGTAATCTACAAGGATTCCAGAGTTCAGATGATGTTAAGGACTTAGAATGTAGAATAATGCACACACACATACACATATTTAGGATCTAATCAATGTGGAAATTTGTATTGATCTAAGCTTACGAGCCTAAATTAGAATCATATGACCTCACACTTACAAGACTAACTTCTCATTTAGAAGAAGAATCACCTCTGTTAAGTCAATAAGCATTGAGCACCAGCTATGTGCTTAAAAAAGGTAAAGATTAAAAAAAAAGACACAAAGAAAGGTAAAAAAAACCACTTAGTCCCTGCTCTCAAGGAGCTCAGAGTCTAATGAGGTAGAAAACTTTCAAATAAGTATGTACAAACAAGTTATACACACGATAAATTTGAAATGATTACTAGAGGGAAATCCTGAGCAATAAAGGAAAGAAACTAACATTTCTCAGGTGCCTGTTATGTGCTAGGAACTGTGCTAAGCACTTTATAAATTTTGTTTGATCATCACAACCACCCTGCATTTTACTGATGAGGAAGTTGAGTGAATCACACCCGTAGTAAATATCTGAGGCTGAATTTGAATCCAGGTCTTCTTGATTCCAGGACAGCACTCTATCCACAGAACCATCCAGCTGCCTCCAAGGGACTGGGCAGACTTTTTCTAGAAGATAGAATCATCACTGTAATTTGAAGAAAGCCCAAATCTATGATCCTTCGGCTCATTCTTCTGTGGGATAGCTTTGATTGTTAGAAAGTTCTATCTTATATTCAGTCAAAATCTCCTTCCTGTAATTGCAGCCCAGATCTCAGGTAGATTTCAAAATGTCACACTGTCTGCTGAGCACAGTTATATCTCCGACTCTTTGGGTCATCTTTCTCACTTCCTGCTGGTCTCTCAAAGGAAAAAGGACCTCCGAGTGCCTGTCAGAAATGCAGATCCTCCCCATAAAAGGGAGGGGCAGAAATCTCTTTTTTCTGATGCTTCAGATCCCATTCTTTTGACATTTGTATTTGTAACTGGTAGAGTTGGACTTCTAAAAGGATTGGATCTAGGAATGTGAATTATCAGAACTGAAAGAGATCTTAGGTAGCCACAGAATAATAATAATAGCTTATTTATTTATTGCATACTATGTGTTAGAGACTATGCTAAGTGCCTTACAAGTATTATATAAATTGCTCTTTACAATAATCTTAGCAGCTAGAGCTTTAGGCTTGGAGTCAGATGGGCCCGAGTTCAAATTTAGCCCCAAATACTTTTTAACTATGTGACTGGGTCAAATTATTTAACCTGTATCTACCTCAGTTTCCTTAATTGTAAAAAGGAGGTAATAACTACATATATCTTACAGTGGTTTTGTGAGGATTACAAGATATTTGTTTTTTTCTTTCTTTTTTTTTAACATTCATTTTTTTATTCTACATTCCAAATTATTTCTCTCCAACTTTTCCTTTACCTCTTGAAAAGGCCAGCAATATGATATCTTAAATGAGATAATATTTGCAAAACACTTAGTAGTGCCTGGCACATAATAGGTGCTATTATTATCCCTATTTTACGAATGAAGAAACTGAGACAGAATTTAAGTGACTTGCCCATAATTGCACAGCTAGTAAGTGTCAGAGGCCAGATTTGATCTTCATAACAATTCTATGAGGTAGGTGCTATTATCACCATTTTACAGATTGGGAAACTGAGGCAAACAGTTTAAGTAACTTGACCCAGCTCACATAGATAGTCATTATGTAAGCTCAAGTCTTCCTAACTCTGTACCTTAGAGACCATCTAGTCCTAACCACTCCGATTTCTTTTTTTTTTTTTTTTTTTTTTTAATTTTTATTTTATTTGAATAACATATGTGTGGGTAATTCTTCAACAATAACCCTTACATAGTTTTCCGTTACAAATTTTTCCCCCCAACTCCCCACCCCTCCCCCTAGATGGCAGGATATCCACTACATGTTAATTATGTTAAAATATTGGCAAATCGAATATATGTATACATATTTCCAAACTTATCATTGGTGTGCAAGAAAAATCTTATCTACACGAACGATATATCAGATAAAGGAAACACAATGTAAGCAAACATCAATCAAGGAGTATGAGAATGTTATGTTGTGGTCCACATTTCGCATCCCTCTCTCTGGGTGTATATGGCTCTCTTCAGTGAACAATTGGAGGTGGTTTGAAACATTTCATTGTTGAAGAGAGCCATGTCCATCAGAATTGATCGTCATATAGTACTGTTGTTGCCGTGTATAATGATCTCCTGGTTCTGCTCATTTCACTCAGCATCAGTTCATGTAAGTCTCTCCAGGCCTCTCTGAAATCATCTTGCTGGTCATTTCTTACAGAACAATAATATTCCATAACATTCATATACCATAATTTATTCAGCCATTCTCCAATTGAAGGGCATCTATTCAATTTCCAGTTTCTAGCCACTACAAAAAGGGCTGCCACAAACATTCTTGCACATGTGGGGCTTTTTCCTTCCTTTATGATTTCTTTGGGATATAAGCCCAATAGAAATGCTGCTGGGTCAAAGGGTATGCACAGTTTGATAACTTTTTGAGCATAGCTCCAAATTGTTCTCCAGAATGGCTGTATCCGTTCACAGCTCCACCAACAATGCATCAGTGTCCCAGCCTTCCCACAACCCCTCCAACATTCATCATTAACTTTTCCTGTCATTTTAGCCAATCTGACAGGTGTGAACCACTCCGATTTCTTACAATAATTTAACGGATGCTCCATTTAAAAATGTATTTTAAAATTTTACTGCTACCTTTTGGGTTTTTTATGCCACAGACAGTTAATTCCATATAAAACATTCCCCTCCCTTGGGGTCTGACATGTCTAACACTCCCCTACTCAGAGCCCATCACCTCTATCCAGAAGAGGTTTCATCATCTCTCCTCCAGTCACAGCCTTCATCTGAATCCAGCTGCCTTTTAGTATAATTACCTTCATTTTACAAAGAAGGGAAGGAAACAGGTCCAGAAAGGTTAACCTCGGTTGACAGCAGCTGTCAAACCACATAGGCTAATAATAATCCTTATTTCTTCAGCACTTTGAGGTCTGCAAAGCATCTTCTTTTAAAAGAACCCCATGAGGTACACTAGCTGGAAAATCTCTCTCTTCTGATGACCCAGTTCCCCATCTTAATCAGCCACTCATCCCTCACAATTCACAGCTCTCCTTTGTTGCTGCTGGAGAATATGCAGCAAAGGCTTTTGGCTTGGGAGGGCTAACTGTTGGCAGTAGAGTGGCCATGATCCCCACTTTACCGATGAGTGGGGAAGGTGAGACTGAGGCTGTGCTGAAATGACCTTGGGCACTCTTCTAGCTAATGTTGGAGCTGGGATTTGAACCCTGGCTCTGAGCCCAGGGCTCTCTTCAGTTCTCCACACTGCTAGTCGGAAGCTCTGGGCTGTCATCGTTCTGACCTTTTCTGTTTGCCAAGATTTTATGTCTCACTGATTAGAACCTTTCCCCAAGGAACTGCTTTAGGGTGGTGAATTCAACTTTTATATCAGTCTTTTCCTTTAAATACACTCCTAAAACCTCCCTCTTAATGACCTAGTTTCTCTCCCTAATAAACCACTCATCCCTTGTGACTCCTAACACTTCTGTGCCGGAAAATGTTAAATGAATTTGGCTAAGCTGCACCTGCTGCTGGGGGGGGGGGGGAGCAGAAATACCCCTCTCATACCTCTGGATTATAGCTCAGGGCTTGTCTCAAAGGCAAGCAAAATTCCTGAGCATTCTGGCTGGTGCCTTAGTCCTAGCGGAAATGTGTATTCTGATGCTAGGCACTCTGGGATCATTCAAACCATTATTTATTTTTAGCATTCTTTTTTTTTTTTAGAAAAATGTTGAGTTCTAAATTCATTCCCTTCCTTTTGCTCCTTCCCTACTCATTGAGAAAACAAGCAACATGATATCAATTAGCTTTGGGATGATTAAAGGCAAAAATAGGAAGAAAAATAGGACTCTATGTACAAACAGCACTTTACAAGGTAATTTTCTACCCTTTACTTCATTGTATGATTGATGGGTCACAATGGCTCGGAGAAGTCTCCAGGACATAGATTTTTATCCCCACTTTACTGATGGGGGACTGAAGTCCAGAGAGAGATTTGTTCAAGTCACATGGTGAATCCGTGTCAGAAAGGGGCCAAATGGTGATCCACGACAATTCCAATAGACTCAGTATGAAAAATGCTGTATACCTCCAGAGAGAAAACTATGGAGACTGAATGTGGATCAGTGTAGTATTTCTACTTTTTTTTGTTTGTTTGCTGGCTTTTCTTTATCATAATTTTTTCCCCCTTTGGTCTGATTTTTCTTACACAGCATGACAAATATGGAAATACATTTAAAAGAATTGTGCATTTTTAACCTGTACCAGATTGCTTACTGTTTTGGGGAGAGGGGGAGGTAAGGGAGGGAGGAAGAAAAAAATGGGAACATAAGGTCTTAAAGAAATGAAAATTGAAAACTATCTTTACGTGTATTTGGAAAAATAAAATACTTTTGAGAAAAAAAAGGAAAGGGGTCAAAGACATGTTTCTCCTAGCAGAGGCTTAGAGGAAAGAACATTGGGCCGAGTTCAGATATGGCCTTAGATACTGGCTGTGTGACCCTGGACATATTATTCTCTGCTTCAGTATGGAGACAATAACAGCATCTATCATGAAGGCTTGTGAAAATCAGATGAGATAAGATTTGTAAAGCACTTAGCACAATGCCTGGCACATGGTATATAGCATGGTAGATGCTATATTAATACTTATTCCCTTCCTCTTCCTGACTTCCAATTCCAGGCGTCACAGAATTTCTAAGTTGGAAGGGCACTTATATGGGGCAGTGGATAGAGTATTGGGCCTGGAGTTGAGAAGACCTGAATTCAAATCCACCTTCAGATGCCAGTTGTGTGAACCTGGGCAATTCACTTAACTCTGTTTGCTTCAGTTTTCTCATCTGTAAAATGAACTGGAGAAGGAAATCACTCCAGGATCTTTGCCAAGAAAATCCCAAATGGGATCATGAAGAGTCAGATATGAATGAAATAACTGAATAATGACAGTAACAGTGCCCTTTGTCTTCTAGGCCAGCCTGTATAGCAAAAACCTGGAGTAGCTCCCTCTTCCCAGGCAACCTATTTGTGATTTTGTTAAGGAGTTTTCTTGACAATAAATGTCAATTGTTCTCTTTGCAATCCCATTTATTTTCCTGATAATGCCCTCTAGCCACTAGCAAGTCTTCTCCAAGTGGGGCATGTGCCTTTCCTTCAACTGATGCACAAAGACTCATAGACCCTTCCTCACTACTGGGTTGTTCTCCCATATACTCTTCCAGTTTATCAATTCCTTTCTTAAACCTTGGTGCCTAAAACCAGACACCATCCTCCATGAAAAGTCTGATGAGGGCAAGACTCTCACCTCCCTTTTTGTAGGCTTTTTAATTGTACCATGCCCTAAAAATATATGGGACAAGTGTTTCTTCATTGCACCTGGGAATGATACTCCTGGGGCCCCTTCATTTTAGCCTCTGACCTTTGATTTGTGCCTCCAGCATTCGAGTGGGGGTTAGGTCATCCTGTGGCATCTATACTAGTCCTCTTTAGCATATCGTCCAATTCACATGCAAATCAAGACATCATCCTGTGATGTCATTGGTGACAAATGATGAACATGGGGTAGCCACCAGAGATCAGTCAGGGGCAGGGTTAGCAGAACAGACTTTTCTCTTTAAGGTGAATTAAACAAAATCATCCTGTAACCTTGGTCTTAGTGACTAGTTTAGTAGAGCAATGGCAGTGTTAGGCTATTTTTATATTATTCTACTACATTATTATTGTTGTTATTATTACCATTTATTCAATCCTGGAAGCCTCCTTTTTATACTACCCAGCGATTGTCCAGGAACAGAAGCAGCATCATGTCCCTGCATGTCAACCATTAAGCATTTGTTAACCACCTACTATGTAGTAGGCACTGTGCTAGCTACTTGGGAAGATAGAAGTTTTAAAAATGACCTCCCTAAGGGATTTTGAGCCTATTAGCCAGCTAGTCCATACTGCCCTGGGCCCCACCTCTTAGTGCCTAGTCTTGTGGTTAGCAATATTATAAGCAGGAGAAGCCATGATCACTGTCCATGAGAAGCTCATAGGTTAGCTGGGAGAGACACAAGACATGTGTGCAGGAAACAATTAGGAAACAGTCCAAGATCATGGACTGGGGCCATTATAAGTCCCTCAGAAGGGAAGAGAAAGATCAGTGTGGGCTGCAGGGCTAAGGAAGGGCTTCTTGGAAGAGTTGGGATGTTAGCAGAGACATGAAGGATATGTAGAATCTAGGCACTGGGGGCAAAAGGAATCATGGAGTAAGAAGTTCAGAATCAGAAACTGAGACCCAGGTTTGCCCCAGGTCACCCAACTAGTTAATGACTCATCAGAGAATCTTACATATTTACCAGTCTTCTGCCTCCCAAGCCAGGGCTCTTTCCACCATAACTTAAAAGGTGATTTGGAACAGGATGAAATCTAAGACTCGTCTTGACAATGAGAGCAGAAATAGAATCCTCGGCAGTGAATTGTTCTTTTCAGGTACAAACATTAGCCTGAATTTACTCTCTGGCTCTGACGTGATTTGGGAAATGCCTCAAGGAGCTAGGTGATGCAGTGAATAGAAGATTGAACCTAGAGTCAGGTCAAATCCAGCCTCAGATGCTTGCTAACTGTGTACTCCTGGCCAATTCACTTCTGTTTTCCTGAGTTTCCTCAACTGTAAAATGGGGATAATACTAGTATTTATCTCTCCAATCTGTGAGGTTCAACTGAGATAAGTCCTTAGCACATTGCCTGGCACATAGTAAATACTCCACAAGTGAGAGTTGCTTGTTATTAATTATAGTCCTTCTAGCTAAGATCACTAGGAAATAAGAGCCTTCCAGATGAAGAATGAAGGAGAGAAAAAATCATTTGAGTACCTGTCTGCCTATCAGGGGGCAATAACCAGTGGTTATCATCTCTGCTGTTCCCAGACATGCCCCTGTAATTGTGAGGTAGCACAGAGAGTGATTGCTGCCTTAGGAATAAAAGATGAGGAGTAGGAGAGCCAGGGGCCCCAGACAACCTTCCTTGTATGGCTGGGTTATTAAGGAGATAATTTAGCATTCGTGCCAACTCAGCAATCAGAGCTTTTTATCGGGGTCAGAGAGGAAGTCAGACTCTTAGAACAAAGGATGGAGCCCTGGGGGGCAGAGAGAATGGGAAAAGCTTGGGCTTGTTTCCACCTAAGAGTGGTGCTTCATATTTGTAAAATGCCTTCATTTGCAAGGATTTGAGGATATATACTTAACAACAATCATATTTGGAAGGGACTTCAGACTATAGGATACTGAATGTCACCTGGAAGGGACTTTAGAGGATAGATTAGAGCTGGAAGGGGCTTTAAAATTCAATTCAGGAAATTTTCCCTTTGTGCAGACGCTATGCTGGTCACTGTATGAAAGTACATTTATATAAGATTTGTTCCTTACCCTTCTTGAATTATCTGGTCTTATATCCCTTCTGCTCCATTTGACAAAACTAAGGGTTAGAAAGGGGAGATTATTTTCCAGGGTCACATATAGAACCATTGGCACTGCCTGGATTAGCCCCAGGTTCCCCAAATCTCTCTTCCATGGCTCATGCTAACTCTTTTTGGACCCATTTATCCTCTAGTCCATGCATGGAGTTTTTAGAACAGAAAGCTGTTGCCCTGCTTCCCCTTGAACCCCTACCCCAATCAATAGTAAAAATGTAATGAGATTCACCGGTCCTTCCTGGATGGCTCCCTGTGGAACCCAGGGAGCTGCCAATCATGGAGGACATGGGGCCCATTCTCCTTTTTCTAGGATTCTGTTGGCCTTCTGTCACTAAAGTAGGAGATGGACTGGCAGCTCCCACAGCACAACATATGCTATGTTTGACAGGGAAATTAGAAGAGGAAGCCTGTAGCATCCAGATGTATCATGCTTGACTGGCTTCTTCAATTCCCCAAGGTCTTCCATCTCCCAGAAAGCCACCAAAGGGCAGACAGTGACTTGCCTGAGGCCTCCCCCTCCTGCAGCCATTCGCTCCTCACTGCTTCTCCAGCCCCTCCTGATCCCACTGATCTCAGCCTCCCCAACCTTCCTCGGCACTCTCTCACTCACTGTCAGCCCCACTCCTTCACTGCTGAGCCTTGTTCCCAGAATCTCCTGAAGCAGACAGCTTGCAGAATCACAATCAGTCAATAAGCATTTAATAAGCATCTTCTATGTCTGGGGTGATGTGCTGAGCCTAGGGATGCAAAGAAAGACAAGAACAGTCCTTGTCTTTACAGGAGACATCATGCAGACAACTACATCCCTGAAAGAAATCAAAAAAAAAAAAAAAAGAAACTAATTATTGGAGGGAAGGCACTGACATTAAGAGGAAGAGTTCCTGGAAAAGGCTTCTTGCAGGAAGTAGGATTTTTGGCTGGGTCTTGAAAGAAGCCAGGCAAGTTAGGAGGAAGAGCATTCCAGACATGGGAGAGCCCAGAGCCCAGAGATGGAGTGACTTGTTTATGAAACAGCAAGGAGTTCCATGTCACAATGGATCAAGTTGTGAAGGCTTTGAATGCTAAAGGTTTTATTTTTGATCCTGGAGTTCATCAGGGACCGCTGGAATTTACTGAATAGGGAGGGGAAGATCATTTAGAAAGATGAGTTGAAGGATAGCTGGAGAGAGGAGGGAATTGAAGGAGGGAAACCTACCAGCATACCTGCAGGCGTGAGGTGAAAAAGGGCTTTTACTAAAGTGGTGAGAAGGGACTGTAGAAGGAGATTTTGCAGAAGTAGAATCAACAGGATTTAGCAGCAGATTGGATGTGGAGGTTGTTGAGAAAGTGAGGAGTAAAAGCTGGAGCTGCAGCTTCAAGTCTGAGTCATGGTAGGCGTGTGAAACATAAAGCCCAAAACATTCCCACGTCTGGCCCAAATCAGGTTAAAACGTAACAGGGAAATATTAGCAAAATAAATCAAAAGACAATCAAAATAACTGGAGTTTACTGAGTGGGAGTGGGGCAAGAGGAGAATTGACATGGTCTGACCTCTGCTTTATTGATATTATGATGTGGTTTTCTAAGTCAGTCTGCTGACATGGGATCCTTATTATGGGTTAATGGTCCCCATTTCCATAAATAGTAATAAGAAAATTAGAAGCCCAGAGCTAGAGGGCTCAGATGAGGAGGGCATCTCAGATGGTTGGTTGTGGTCCTTTGTTCTCAAAGCATGTAGACTAAGCAGGAATCAACCATCTTAAATACAATCTACTTCAAGACTTCCAGACACAAGAAGCCTACTACCTCTTGGAGATAGCTTTGACTATATAACTTTATTATTTACATTATGATTTACTATTGATATTTGGGTTAAACTGACCACTGTGCAATTTCCACCCATGGTTTGCAGTTCAGTTCTCTAGATCAAAGCAGGACCTAAGACAGCTCCTGTAATATCGAAAGCTATTATATCCACCTCCCTCCCAAGTCTCTTCTTCTCCATGTTAAACATCCTCACTTTTTTCAGTTAATCCTCAAATGGCATCCTGGTTACTTCCCTCTGGACTTGTTCCAGCTTGTCAATGTCTATCTTAATGTGATCCCAAAACTGAATGAGAATGGTGGGATCTGGCCCAGGAGGGAGATAGTGAAACTCTCACCTCCTTCATTCATTTATTAAATTTGATGAGTACTTAGCATATAGAGCTTTCTGCTAGATGCTAGGAAAAATTGTTTAAGTCGATGGTTCTCAAAAGTGTGACCCCAAAAATCCTGGGGGTCTTTGAAACTTGGACAATCTACAAATTCAATATTAGTTTTTATTTCTAATGGGGAAATATCTATAAATATAACCCATGTAAACAGAAATTCTTTGGACAGAGCCTCAATAATTTTTAATAGTATAAAGACACTGAGAGAGCCGTTGGTTTAGATTATACAAATCCCCTGATCTCATGTAGCTCAATCTAGGCAGTTGAATACTAGGTAATCCCATTAATTTCTTCACTCCATCTTCCATTTGGCTTTCAAAAGTGATTTTCCTAAAGCACAGCTCAGACTGTCACTCTTCCCCCTGCCTTACCCCCATTCAGTAAACTCCTGTGGTTCCCCATTGCCTCTACTATGACATGCAAATTCCTCTGTGGGGCATTGAAATTTCTTCATAACCGGTCCCTTTTCTACCTCTTAGGGCTTCTTTCACTGAACTACCCTTCCTTTATTTTGGGATCTAGTTACACCAACTTCTTGCTGTTCCTTCTACACAGTACTCCATATCCCATATGCCTTTTCATCCTCTGTTCCCCGTGCTTGAAATGTTGTTCCTCCTCATCTTTGCCAATGAATTTCCCGGTTTTCCTCCAAAAGTCAGCTTAAATACCACCTTCTGCATGAAACTTCTTCCAGTTCCCCTATGTCTGACGTTCCATCTAGTCTGTATGTATCTTGTATATGTGTCTAGTTAATTACATGTTTTCTTCTTGTATTAGATTGTAAGCTTTTTGAGGACAGAAATTGTTTTTTTTTTCCTTTCTTGATAATCCAATAAATATCTCAAAAATAGTATAGTAGATACCTCAAATATAGTAAGTGCTTAATAAATATTTGTTGACTGACTGACTTTCCTCCAGTGGTATAGATTATAACCTATTCTTGAATGACTTGATCTGTATGACTTTTGTTCATATAAGTTTTCTGCAGGAGACTTAACCACATGCTCAGGCCTTTTATGGGTAACATCGAAGTATAAGGCTTGTTTATTAGTTATCTATCCTTGACTATGTGACCCTCCTCCTCTTCTGGTTATTTATTTAGTTGTTTTTTCTGAGGCAGTTAGGGTTAAGTGACTTGCCCAGGGTCACACAGCTAGGAAGTATTGAGTGTCTGAGACCAGATTTGAACTCAGGTCCTCCTGACTTCAGGGCTGGTGCTCTATCCACTGTGCCACCTAGCTGCCCCTCTTCTGGCTTTTTTTTCCCCTGAGGCAATTGGGGTTAAGTGACTTGCCCAGTGTCATACAGCTAGGGAATGTTAAGTGTCTGAGACCAGATTTGAACTCAGGTCTTTTCTGGTTATTTTTAATATTGTTTTTTGGTGAGACTTTTGTTGTTGGTGATGCACTAACCCCTATTCACACCTATCCTTCACCTTTCTATTGTCCTGAGGGTGACCCTCAACTTTACTTCTTCAGAGACCAAAGTATTCCACGTTGAAAGTTAAAAAGATAGTTCTTTGTTTCATTGTTAGCACTGCCCACTTAACCAAAGGCTGCCCAGTACACTCCTTTCCTAGGGAACTCTAGCTCCACTTGTCCATCTGCAGTTTCTAAGAGACATGTACTGATGAGCCAGCTCCACGGATTTTCTGTCCAGCTGCATGGCATGGTCTAAACAGTAGGGAATCTTCATCCACTTATTTTTCCCTGTGTGGATAATTGGTTTTGATTATGAATGTCATCCAGGAGACTTTGCAACCTTCTGGGGCTTGATGCGATCAGCACAAGACCATCAGTAAGCAAGGGCTCTCCAAGGACCTTCCCGTCTATTAGGAGTCTTCATGAGGCGTCCTCCTTAATGATTCCAAACCCTTATAACCAAGATCTGTCACCTTGTTTTATCCTTTGCTTGAGATTCATAATCCAAGAGGGAGATTGTCTGCCTTTTAATAGACTGTTTAACTGACATCTACAAACCCTTGTTGAGTATTCATCAATATCCACCCAGGAAAACACAAGTGGATAAAGAATGCCTGTGGTTCAGACTATGCTGTTTAGTTAGAATGAGCCATCTGTGTTTGTGGCGTGCGTGCGTGCGTGTGTGTGTGTGTAGATATTTGTGTATGTAGATAGATAAAGATATCAGTCAAAGGCAGATGGGAGATATACTGAAGATGGACAGTAGATGGATAGAAGAGAGTGTGTTAAGTTGCCTTTGGGCATCTATGAAATGATGTAAATCAGCACTGATGTAGACATGTGGAGCGGTTAGATTGGAGGTTCCTATTCAGGTGTGAGTTGGATGAGGTGACCATGCAGTAGGAAATAGACTTTCTGATCATTACTTGTAGGACCTTGGACCACTCACTCAATCTGCCAGACCTGAAGAGTCTGAATGTCTGGGAAATTGCATGTTTAACACAAACTAATAACTGGCAATTTGTGCAGTCATTTCCAACCCTAGGGATCAATGAAGGAGGGACTTGAGGTGTTTTATCATGTGACCCTATGGAAAGGATCTTGATCAAGACTTCAGTTATGTTCCTGGCTCTGCCCCTGGCTTTCCAGGAGATGCTGACTAAGGACTTTGCCTGTTTTGATGAACTTTAGTCTAATTATCTATCATTGATCCAGCATGAGGATGAGGATGTATTCTTTTGGGCTTGTGAGTGATTATGATGTGGTTATTATCATTGTCAGCTTTGGAGAAGGTGGCTTAGAGGAACCCAGGAACAGTAAATACAGTCCAGCAGCTATAGGGTGTTAAGAAGAGAGAAAGGAAGAAAGCTTTCTCTCAGCCAGGTTTTATGGTTTTAATAAAGATGTTCTGGTCTCTGCAGTCCTTCCCTGGGCCAATCCATCTAGAAGCTGGGCATCGAAGGGCGTAAACCTAACCTGCAGCAATGCTAGAGGGGGGAGGGAAAGGGAAGAGTGCACCAGGGAGAGCAAGAGAGGAAGCAGTTATTTATATCCCTAATTATGTTCCCCCTGGCAGTGCAGTTTACCTCTCAGCTGTGCACGTTCTCCTCCCCATTACCCAGCCTCCAGAGGTCCCCCAGCCTCTTGCTGATTGCTCCTAATCTCCAGGGCTGGGTCAGAAGCTTCAGAGGCTAAGCCAGTGCCAGAATCCTGGTTATTTCTTTATTTTGTTTCATGGTTGCCTTCCCAAACTCCTGGAACATCTGTTTAATTGCTTCTGACACCTTGGACTTGGAGAACATTTTTAGAATCACAGATCTTGGAATCTCAGACTCATAGAAACTTAGAATGAGTCATTGAATCTTAGAATCACCATATTTTACTGTCACAAAATCCAGGCTCGTAGAAGTTGCTTCAAATTGAAAGGGGTCTCTGAAGCCCTCCTTGGGATTATTTTGTCTTTGATTCTCAAGCTCCAAATCTGGAGAATTCTGTTTGATTTTACCTTTTTTCTTTCCCCCAAATCCCAAGCATTCTTTTATGTACACCCACAGGAAAATAGGTATGAGTTACAGAGCAAAGGGGGAGATACAAAAGATGTAGTTTGGGATAGCCCTGGAAAGAAAAATTGTAGTTGCAGAATAATACAGTAGATGATAATTAGCAATTATGTAGTGCTTGAAGATTGCAAAGCATTGTATAAATATTATTTCATTTTATTCTCATGTTAAATCCACATTTTGTAGATGAGGAAACTGAGTCAGACAAGTTAAGTAAATTTGCCCCAAATCACTCAGCTAAGTAAATGTCTGAGATGGGATTTGACCTTGGGACTTCCTGACTTCAGGTCCAGCCATCTATATTCCCTGCCTCAACAGTTACAGTAGGAATAATAATGGCTAATAATTACATAGTCCTTTAAGGTTTGCAAGGAACTTTATGTATATTATCTCATTTTATTTTTTAACAACATGGGAGGTTGTAAATGAGGAAACTGAGGCACATAAATTTACCCAAAGTCAGATAACTTTCAAGTGTCTGAAAGAGGATTTCACCTCTGATCTTGACTTCAGGATCAGAGCTTTATCTACCACAATGCAAAGCTGCCGAGTCAATATTTCCCAGATTTAATAAGTACTAAGTAAGTACCTATTGTGTTCAGAGCAAAGAGGTATATGAAATTTAGAATGGATCCTGTACTTTTCCATTTAGGGATTTAGGAAATGCAGGTGCTAAGTCTAATATAACAGCTATAATACATTAGCAAGGTCTAAGCAGAGGGCTTTATAAAGTCATTGCTGATCTTACAAAGGGGACTGGGAAGACTTTCTGGAGAAAGGAGCATTAGGACTCTAAAGGAGGGTTCCAAATTCAACAAGGGAAGGAAAGCAGTGAGAAAAGGAGGAATTCTCCCTAGGGGAAATGAAGTATGACTCCACTCCTTCCTGTCCAAGGTCTTATTTCATCCCATGCTTGCCCTGCCTCGCCAAACTGTTGCAAGAAGGAAATAAAAGGGGATATGGAAATATTTTTGTAAACTGAATAAAGAGATAATTATGTGAATCTTTTTGTTGTGGTAGATTTGCCACCCCCCCCCCCAAAAAAAAAATTGTAGTAGAAAAAAGACCTGGGAGTCAGGAAAGCTGAGTTTGAGTCTTTGACCCTTTGAATGACCTTGGGTTTAAATCTTTATTTTGTATTCATCTCTTCTGTGGGTTTTTGTTTTCTCCTATTAAGTTAAACTCTGGATTGAATTAAGTGACAATTCTGACTTTTTCAGCTCTGACATTCTCCATTCTAAGCTTCCTATGATTTTAACATTCTCTGATATGAAGTCCTCTCAAATATTCTATAACCAAGGTCCCTTCCAGCTCTCAAATTGTGTTCTGATATTCTTGGTTTTAAGGGCCCTCTCATCTCAGACAGGATCTGTTCTGAAGTTCCTCTCATCTCTGACTTTGTGTTCCAAGATCCTTCCTCCCTCTGACATTCGGTGTTCCCATATTCTTTGTTTTAAGGGCCCTCTCAGCTCAGACAGGATCTGTTCTGAAGTTCCTCTCATCTCTGACTTTCTAGCTCCAAGGGCCATCCCTGCTCTGGTCCTCTGTATTCTGAAGTCCTTCTTAACTCTAATATCCTTGTTTTGAGGTCTTTGCATCTGTGTGGTGTTGGAAGATGGTAGGTCTCTTTCTTCCTCTCCCCTCTCTCCCAGAGGGCTGACCAGGAGGATGGCTTACTGTATTTCTCCAGTTAATGAACTTCTATAAATAAGTGGGGGAGTGGATGTTGTCATGGATGGGGAGCTCCCTGCTGCCCTGTACTGGGCATTCTGCCCAGAGTTGAGATGAAGATGGTCCTATGAGGCTTGGTCAGGGCTGGGAGAGGCAGGGAAGGAGGAAGCCAGCAGTCACTCCATCTCCATAGGGAACTCGGGTGGGAGGGTGGGGAGGGGGCCAGTGGTATGGGGGGAAGGGACATTACTTTCCTAGCTACTGTCAAATCATGGAGAGTGTGGTAGAAAGAGCAATCTAAGGCCTTTTCATCCTTTTCAA
Organism: Myrmecobius fasciatus; assembly: GCA_023553655.1. NCBI lineage: Eukaryota > Metazoa > Chordata > Mammalia > Dasyuromorphia > Myrmecobiidae > Myrmecobius > Myrmecobius fasciatus. The sequence continues at coordinate 36,198 of JAJPUD010013726.1, forward strand.
TTGGACACAAATCTTCCCTTTCCCTAACAGCATAATATAGGAAAGATCAATAGACCTTAGAGACATGAAGCATTGGGTTTAAGTCCCCAATGTGCCATGGAATTAATCCTGGAAAAGATGGAGCTCTTAGTCTGATGGGGGAGACATGGCCCCTGGCCACAGAGACACCCTAATCTGCTGGTTAAGGAAGAGCTTAATCTTTCTAGTCACAGAGATAAAGGTGAGAAGACCACATTCATCTCTTCCTAATGGTCAGGCCAGGAGACAGCCATAACTCACCGATGATTGGAGGCCATCCACCTTCAGGAATCTATAGCCCATTTCTTTTTATTGCTGCAGGAGGCCTTTCTCAGTTTTTCTTGAGGATTTCTCACTTACTGAGGAAGAGGTCCTGAGCTTCCCTATGTGCTGAAGGGTCCAACCCAGAATTGGGGTCTTAATGGCTCTGAACTTCCTCGTGGAAAAAAACAAATCAGGTCTCATACATTTGTTTTTGAGAGCCTGACATTTAACTTTTGTCAGACTTAGTTTATTATATATCATATGTATATCATACAGTATATCAAAAAATGAATATAGTAATATCATCTAATTCAAGGGGTGGTCGCAGGGCTCTTCAGGTAGCAGAGGTTTTTCAATTTTAAAACTCTATAAACAAAAGTTAGTTATTGACTCCCTTCTTCTGGATACTCTTCTTTGAGCATGCTCTATTATCTGCTTGGGGTATCTTCCTCCTCCATTCCCCCTCCATCTAATTGGCTCCTTGCCTACCCATAAAAGCCCAGCTTTAAGGCTCCCTCCTCCAGGAAGCTGGTTCTGCTCACCCCAGCTGGATCTCACCAAACATTTCACATCCCTCTCTAATGCTGAACTTAATCATATAATAGTCTGTGTTATCACTATTTCTGTTGCCACCTCACTTCCCTCTCCCTCCTTGAGATCTGGGAACAAATGAATTAAAAAGCACTTATTAAGGCATACTATATGCAAAGTACTATGCTAAGTGCTGGGCATAGAAATAAAAAAGCAAAATGTTCCCTACTCTCAAGGAGCTCACATTCTAATGGGGAGATAACTCATGTAGGAGGGTTTGGCAGCAAAGCAGATGGAAAGGTCTCTTCCAAGACCATAACAAATGGAAAACCAGTTTTGAAAGACATGAAAATGTTGGTGGATTGACAGATACTTTTCTCTAAAAGTGCTAATTTAACATCCTCTGGACAGAGAGGTGATGGACTCAAGATGTAGCTGAGACATACATTTTTTGGACATAACCAGGGCAGAGTTTGCTTTGTTTGACTATTAATATTTGTTAGGGAGGATTTATTTTTATATTTTAAAAGCTCTTCACTTGCAGGAGAAAAATAATAAAGTTAAAGCTAAATGTTAATAAATTATAAATAATGATTATTACAGAGTAATTAGAGTATTAATAGATTAATGGGTAATTAATTGATGAAAAAGCAAAAGAGGAAATGCTCCATGGTCCTTATGGTACATTGTCATCCAAAAAATAATACATTTTAATTTCCATTTATAAAATTAAATCTGTTTCTGATGTTGCCAAAAACTAATGATGAGAACTTTCTTTTCTGAGTCTTCGATCGCTGTAACTTCTAAGGAGTTGGGGGCTGCAGACCCCAAGTGCAGAGGCAGTTGCCAGATTGAAACTTCCCAAAAGTTGCTCTTCTAGATGATGGCTAACATGGAGGCAGGGCCAGCAGTCTGGGGGAGCAGGGCCTAGGACTCTTAGGTTTGTTGACCCATCCATGGCCAGTTGGTCAGCTGTTATAGATGTGGCTGGGAGGGCCCCTACTCTACAAGGGTTGCTCTTCATGATGGCTGTATCCTATGTAAACTTGGCATCTCTCAGCACAGAATAGAAGACTCTGTACACTTAGTGGCTTAATAAATAATACACAAGCAAATGTTGGAAAGTTGTAAAGTACAAACTTTGTCTCCAACAGAGAAGTAGGAGAAGACACACCCATTTCTTTGCAGGGATGGGTAGAGGGTTGTCTTTGGACATGGAATATTGCATGTAATATCAGTTGTTGTTGTTTTCTGTTTTTTTTAATGTATTGATTGATTTTGCTGATTTTGTTTCTTTAAAAAAATTATTTGTTATTTGCAGGGTGGAGGGAAGACTCTTGGGGGGAAACAAAAAGGGGATAAATGAGTGACCAGATGAATGATCTGTGCTATCTTAGTCTTCAAGTAACCATCATACTCTTCTGTCTCCACAGTGGGAACGTCTCTGGTTCCTGATTCTCATCTTCACCTTCTTTCTCACCCTGACCTGGTTCTATTTCTGGTGGGAAGTTGACAATGACTACAATGAATTCAACTGGTGAGTAGGACTGGGTCCAGGGTTCCCAGGTGTATCAGCAATAAATCAGCAAGCACTTATTAAGTACTTACTATAGGCCTGGTACTGTGTTAAGTGATGAAAATAGAAAGAAAGGCAAAACCAGTCCTTGTCCTCAAGAAACTTAATATTCCAGTGAAGGAGACATGTATATTAGTGGGTACATGGTGTAGAAGAGATGAATAGTATGGGGGAAAATGCAATTAGCAATAGTAATTGTAAAAAAAAATTGTCAAAGCAAGTTTCTCTTATGAAATATTATTGCTTTCTGGGAAATAATGAACTGGATGCTCTCATGAGGGGGGGGAAAAACAATCCTGGGAAGTCCTACATAAACAAAGTGAAATATACTGTATACAAAGTAATAGTACAATCATCCACAACTACTCTGAAGGACTTAAGATGAAAAATCTTATCCATACTCAGCAAAAGAACTAATCAAGTCTGAATACAGATCGAAATATTCTCTATTTCTTTATTTTTAACTTAAATTTGTCTAGAGGGGTTTTATTTTCATTAGAGTGGGAGATCTATATTTTCTTTCACAACTTGACTTTTATGGAAATTTTTTGCATAACTTCACATGTGGTTTCTTTTTTCTTTTTTTTTTTTTAAGCTTTTTATTTGTGTAACATATGTATGGGTAGTTCCCCAGCCTTGATTTTTACAAAGCTTTCCATTACAAATTTTACCCCCAGTCCCCTCCCCTCCCCTAGATGGCAGGAAGTCCACTACATGTTAATAATGTTGAAATGCTTGAGAAGTTATGCAAGAAAAATCCTATCTACAAGAAAAAAAAAAGAATCAGAGAAAGGCAACACAATGCAAGCAAATGTCAATAGAGATCATGAAAATGTTACATTGTGGTCCATATTTCATATCCCTCTCTCAGGGTGTATATGGTTTTCTTCAGTGAACAATTGGAACTGGTTTGAGACAATTCTTTGTTGCAGAGAGCCATGTCCATCAGAATTGATCATCATGTAATACTGTTATTGCTGTGTATGATGATCTCCTGGTTCTGCTCATTTCACTCAGCATCAGTTCATGCAAGTCCCTCCAGGCCTCTCTGAAATCATCCTACTGGTCGTTTCTTAGAGAGCAATAATATTCCATAACATTCATATACCATAATTTATTCAGCCACTCTCCAATTGATGGGCATCCCTTCAGTTTCCAGTTTCTAGCCACTACAAAAAGGGCTGCCACAAACATTCTTGCACATGTGGGGCCCTTTCCCTCCTCTAAGATCTCTTTGGGATATAAGCCCAATAGAAACACTGCTGGGTCAAAGGGTATGCACAGTTTGACAACTTTTTGAGCATAGCTCCAAATTGCTCTCCAGAATGGTTGGATCCGTTCACAGCTCCACCAACAATGTATTAGTGTCCCAGTTTTCCCAAATCCCCTCCAACATTCATCGTCATCTTTTTCTGTCATTTTAGCCAATCTGACAGGTGTGTAGTGGTACCTCAGAGTTGTCTTAATTTGCATTTCTCTGATCAATAGTGATTTGGAGCAACTTTTCATATGACTAGAGATGGTTTTAATTTCATCATCTGAAAATTGTCTGTTCATATCCCTTGAGCACTTATCTATTGAAGAGTGGCTTGAATTCTTATATATATGAGACAATTCTCTATATATTTTAGAAATGAGGCCTTTATCAGAACCATTAAATGTAAAGATGATTTCCCAATTTGATGCTTCCCTCCTAATCTTGTCTGCATTTGTTTTGTTTGTACAGAAACTTTTTAACTTAATATAATCAAAATTATCCATCTGGTGTTCAATTAGGAGTTCCAGGTCTTCTTTGGACATAGATTTATTCCATCTCCACAGGTCTGAGAGATAAACTATATTACGTTCCTCTAACTTGCTTACAAAGTCCCTCTTTATATCTAGATCATGAACCCATTTAGATCTTTTCTTGGTATGTGGTGTTAGGTATGGGTCACATGTGGTTTCTTAATTGTGGTTGTGGTAGATAAGGGAGGAAATCTAGAACTCAAAAATCTTAAAAACAAACATAAAATTGTTGGATTGTAACTGGAGAAAAATATTAAATAAATTAATTTTTAAAAAATTAGAAGAGATGAAAAGTAATCTTAGAGGAAAGGCTTTATTAGCTGGTGGAACCCAGAAAGACCTTCTTCAAAGGATGGTACTAGTTCTGAATCTTGAAGGAAGCTAGAATTTATAATACATGGAGATAAAGAAGGAGAACATTCCATATATGTATTGTAAAAGTACAAAGAAAAGAAGATAGAATGTTAGTACAAGGAATAACAAGGTGGCCAGTGCAGTCAGGCTGTAGAGTTTATAGAAGGAAGTTATCTCCAAGGAGACTGGAAAGGAGGTAGGAAGAAGCCAAGTTGTAACACCCAGAGGCTAAGGTTTGATTAAAATGACTGCTCCTCTTTATAAATGGAGAGCTCTGAATTAGAGCAGGCAGTAGAAAAAAAAGCTCTTCCTGACATCTGGGTATGGGATATAAAATCACTTTGGGGAGAAATGGGGAAGAATAAACCCCATGGGATGAATGGTCCCCAATTATCTAAATGCTGGGTTTGCATAGGTCTGTTTTTCCATGAGACACCCAGCCAGAGGAGGAATAATAAAACTTAAATTCACAGGACTAAAAGAGACCTTTTAGCATCATAAAATCCAACCCTTTCTTTGACTTGTGAGTTAATTAAAGCCCAGTTAATTACTGGGAAGTGACTTGCTCAATGTCACACATTGTGTTAGTGGTAGAACTGGAATTTAAGTACCCTATCCTGTCTTTGCCATTGATTTGCTTTCTATTTTCTTCTTTGTAAAATGGAGATTCACAGTAGTTGCACAACTGACTTAGTGAAGTTATAGTCAAAATATTTTCTAAATATTCAGGAACTCTAGAAACTGGAGCCAATGAGCTAGCAAGCTGTCAGATTTTACTTTTGTGTCCAGCCAGCTGACTTAGGAAAGGAACAGAGTTAACCTTTAGTCCTACTAGGTTTGAGTTGGGTGCTGGTGACCTATCTCAAGGACCTCTGTCTATTAGTAACAAACAGTCATAGGAAATGGAATCAGTAAAGACTTTAAATATCCTTTAGTTAAGGTGTTGGCAAACAAGCCCGAGGCTCTAGTTCCTGTCAATCGGGACCTGAGGCCCCATTCTCAGCTTAAATGTTACATAAAAATAGGCAATAGGGCCTGGCTGTAATTTTCTGACCCCTAATCATTATGCCTCCTCATTTCTGCTTAAGAAAAAGTTCCCCCCAAAGTCACTGAAGTAGTAAGAATAAAAACAGGAATCAATATCTGGACTGCTTCCACTCTTCTGGGCTGCCTTGTGAGGGCCTGAGTTAGCTCAGAGACTGAATTGCCTGACTGGGAGACCCCACAGTCTTGTAGAGATCAATTGAAAGAGCTTGACAGGCAGCTTGGTCTCCATCCCTGTAGAAATTGTTCTGCTCTGCATATTGGAAGGAAAGGAATAATTATCCCTCCCACTTGTATAGAACTTCATCTGGTAAAAGATTGTTCCTGTCCATTATCTCCACAATCCTTTAGAAGAAGGATATTGGCTGCATTGGGCTTTGGAGGGGTCATTGAGGAACAGTTAAAGGAGGTGACTGGGAAGCCTTAATGTAAAGCTTAATGTAAAGGAAGAAGCTTTTCCAGGAAAACAGTTGCCACATTGACCACAATAATGTAAGTGGAAAGGATAAGCACTATAAAACAATTGAAGAGGAATTCTGCAGAATTGCAGAAAGCAGGCACAGCCCTAAAGAAAAGATATGAGAAGATAGTTCCTCCTGCTCCTTTTCAGAGATTGGGTGTGGAACACTGCATCTATTAGACTAATAATCAAAAGTGACTCTGTTGCTTACAGTATGACTTTGAGCAAATCACTTCTGTATATTAACCTCACTCAGTTTTTGTTTTCCTTTCTAAAAGAAAAGGTTGAGTCAATGATGCTCTTAAGTCCCCTTCTGTGCACGTAGCTGTTTAAGTCCAGCAGTATAAGGTGATTGGAAAGAGTGTTTGGAGCCCACTAGACATTGGTAGCCCAGGATTTGCTCCAGAACCTTACTCTTCCATCCATGATGAAGGAGGTGGTAGCTGTAGTGAGCTGGAGGCTAAAAATCATAGGAGCCTCTCTGTAGAGATAGAAGACACCTTAGAGGTCATCTAGTCCAGTCCCTTCCTTCAGTTTATAAATGAGGAAAGTGACCTGCCTCATGTCATGTAGGTAATAAGAGGCAGAATCAAGATTTGAACCCAGATTCCCTGCACAACACACCTTCATGAGGGCAGATGCTTTGGGAAATGTAAAGAGGGATAATGGAAGATAAAGGTAGGAGAAAGTTACTTTAGACCCATAGTGGGGCTATCCTCAAACATCTGGATATGAACTATGTGTCACATCCTGCAGGCTCTACAAATCAATCAGCAAGGATTTAGAGAACAAGTATTCTGCTTGGGGGTAGAATTGATAGGACTGGACACTGTTTGCCTGTGGGTGCAAGGGATAGGATAAAGGCAAAGGAGCTGCTAAGGTTCTGAGTGAGGCCATCCTGAGCAGTTATTTGCTGTTATATGCAAGGCATTGTGTTGGGAATGCAGGCTGGTGGATATATAGGGGA
>JAJPUD010013727.1:0-43198 GCA_023553655.1 Myrmecobius fasciatus
GCCCCACAGAGCGAGGGAGCGCGCCCCACAGAGCGAGGGAGCGCGCCAGCGAGGGAGAGAACGCCACAGAGAGCATGCCACAGAGGGGGGAAAAAGAGGAAGGGAGGCCGGAAGGAAAACAAGAAAAAGAAAAAGTAGAAGAAAGCAGAAGAGAAAAAGAAAAAGTAGAAGAAAGCAGAAGAGAAAAAGAAAAAGTAGAAGAAAGCAGAAGAGAAAAAGAAAAAGTAGAAGAAAGCAGAAAAGAAAAAGAAAAAGTAGAAGAAAGCAGAAGAGAAAAAGAAAAGAAGAAAGAAAAAAAATCAAAACTTTTGCATTTGAAACTATAGCTGAAGAATGACATTAGGCCTTTCAGTCTTTGTTTTCAATGCTGAACATAATTATGCAAATAAAATCCAACTAATAAAACCAATTAAAGTGAACAGCAAGAAATAGATGAATCAAAGAAAGATATAAAACCAAGAAAAGTCACGAGGATGATTTAGGGCAGTCAGATTTTTAACATGACTATGAACTCTCCCCCCAAGTCAATCTTTCTTCTTTGGCTAGGCGTAAGGAGTCCTGATAATTTCTGGACTAAATTCTCTGAAGGAAGGCCACCTCTTTTGGTGTCCAGATGTCTAAAATATTCACAAATATTTAAGCCTATTTTATATAAAAAGAATTTAAATCAGTCACAAGAAAGCACCTCTCCTCCTGCCCAGTGCTCAAATCCTAGGGCCACATTGTGGGTTATTATAGACTGTCTACATGTGTCTGCATCTTTTAAAAGCCTAAGTTAACTGGCTCTTGGTCAAGGCCTTTCCTTTTTCTTCCCAGCTGTCTTCATGACTGATCTCTGCCCAATCAACTGGATCAGCTAGGCAATTTAAATCAGTTGCATTGATGGCTCCCAAACACCAGATCTGCCATTTTTCCACGCAGTGTTTTTCATCAATATAGACCCAACATTCAAATATAAAAACAAATCAAGTAATCTGGAATATAGAATTACGTCCTTGGAACTGTTTGCACTTAAAAACTGACTCTTGAACATTTTAGTGTGACGAGATGGTATAGTGGATAATGAATTGAATTTTAAAAAGAAATATAAAGGTTTTAATTAAAGGAAAGAAATACTCGGAAACCATGGGATCATTCAAAGTGGAAAAATAAAGGGGGATGAGTTGTTACAGGGAACTATGCAGTCCCAAAGTCCATTTCCATTTTCTCTTTTCTATACTACAGGTCCTACATTTTCACTAGCCCATGAATTTTATTCTGTTAGGCACTTTAGGTTAAAAAGCCTCTACTAACTCGTGAAGGAGATCTTTCTGGTGGTTTCAAAACAATCTCTTCCAAGGTTGGAATTATTTTGAGGGAGAAAACACCAGCATTTCCATCAAGTCAGCTTATCTAAAGTATAAATACTTCTCCCAATCCATTAACATGGTCATCCTCTGTAAACCAATGAGAACACGTAAAGCTCTTTGCAAACCTTCAGATGCTACATAAAATGTTCTTCCTGTTCAAATTGCAAGGCCACTTCTGTCAGCCCCTTAGGGGTCAACAGGCTACATACATTCCTCCCACTGGCCACTTTGCCTCTTAAAACTAGGCCTTAGAATGAACATGATTAGAAGACAACTCATCGAGGAAGACAGGGTCTGATAAGCTTGCTAATAATGCTCTTCTGAGATACTACCACAAATTAAGTGCTTTTCAAACTCTAAAATGCTCAGTGAAGTTAACTTTTACAATAATTGACACTAATGAATTCCATTCAAATCAATGAGAAATAAGCCCTGACTTAAAACTCTTATTGGTTTTGGGGGGAGGGGAGGCTTTCTTTTAATTTTATTTGAGCGAGAGGTATTGAGGAAAACGGCCTAAAATACTTACAAAGTACCCGAGTCTTCGCCTTCCGGATGAGGCGAGGTGAGCAGTGAATGTGCAGGTGACAGGATGTCTCTGAGTGTGGGGGTAGGGGGGCTCGGGGAGGAACTGGACTGCCCAAAGGGCCTAGGAAAAGGCCGGGAGCAGAGGAGCAACTGCCACTCCCCAGGGCAGCAGCCTGCTTGAGGAGAGGCGGGTGGTTGGAACTCTTCTGATTCTGGATTTGGAAGGGGAGAGGAGGGAGGAAGGGAGGCTCCTCCACTGCAACTCGGGGGCGCGGAGGGGGGTGTGTGTGCCACAGAGGGGCAGAGAGCTGCGCGGCGAACCCTAAAAGAGGCCTGTGCGGGAAGTTCAAGGATGTACTCTGGTTGCCTCCTCTCCCATACTGCCCGCGCCCAGCGGCTGAGGAGACTTATGAGCTTCCCCTCCCCCCCCCGCCACAGCCGGCCCACCCTCGAGGAGCTCGGCCTTCGGCCTGAGGCCCTGGGCCCTCGTGCATCTGCTCTAGCTGCACAGAGCCCCCAGGCCCTGCGAGCGCCACAAGCCCGCCTCGGCCTCTTACTAGCTTAGCCGAGTCAGCTGGGGCTCCTCACGGCGCCTCAGTTTTCCCCTCGAGACCGCCCTCCCAGGTGCCAGGTCCCAGACCTGCGGGCGGGGTGGAGGAGCTCAGCATGCCCCGCAAGCCTCGGCCCAGGCCCCAGACGCCGAGGGGCGCGAGCTGGCGGCTGTGGCCTCCCGGAGAAGTTGCCGGGGCCCGGCCTCCATAAGCTAGAGAACCGGGGAGGTGGCAGGTAGGCCTCGGGACTTGAGGGGAAAGGGTCAAGGCGCGCCAGCCCCGGCCTGTCACAGAGTGCTGAGAGAAACCAGACCGGCCGAGGAGAGGGACACGCGTGCGTGGGGAAGGCTTCGGTCGGGACCAACTAGAAACGGAGGAGCCGAGCCCGGAGCCCGAGTCTGAACCCGAGCCTGAGCCCGGGGCAACTTCCGAGGAGGGAGAGCTGCGGGCAGCGGAGACAGGCGACCGGTCAGCCTGGAGGGGGCTGCAGCTGCGCACAGGCCCGTCCCACTCCCCACCGGGCCGGCCCGTCTTTCTTCCAAGCCCACTGGGCCGAGGCTCTCGGTGCTCCAGTAGCACGTCGAGGCCCGGTTCGGGTATGCAGTAGCCTTGGGGAGGACTCTGGGATTCGGTTCTTCCCCTTGTTCCTTAAGGCGCCTGCTCCAACGGTCCGCTCGCCCTGGACCTAATGCCATTCTTCAGTTTTAACATACTCTGGACTAGGGCGGGGTCTAGCCTGCCCCAGTAGGCTCTCTGTCTAATCTTGGAAAAACTGGAGTAGGGGGAAGATAGAGGGGAGAGGGAGAGAGAGGGCAGAGAGATGGATTTGGCCCCAGGGTCTGACTATACCACGTACTGCCTTGCGTGACTTTGGGCAAGAATTTTCCCACCCTGGTCTCAGTTTCCCCTTCTATAAAATGAGAGGGTTGACCTTTGATCCCCAGGGCCCCTCTCCAACTGATTTACTGTAGATTCTCTTCCTCCCTCTCACATCAAGTTGTCCCTTCCTAGTGGGGGGAATCCTTCCAAAGGCGTCTCAGAGAAAGCTTTGGGTCACAGTAGTAAGTCACTCTTCCACACACACTTTCTCTACACTGCCATTAAACTAGCTTGCTCTCCCATCCCCAGCGGGTTGTGCATCTTTCTCTCTCTCCCTCCTCTCCAGGACACAGAAACACTCTTTCATTCATAAATAATTGTCCCGTGCATTACTGAAGTAGAAAAATAGCTACAAATGCCTTTGTTTTCCTTGGGAAGTGATCAGATTTGGGGTGGAGGGCGGTAATTGCCTGTCTGATCAAGAATCATTTCCTTCACGGTTAACCAAACATCCAGCCTGCTTATTCTGCGAAGTCTTAAATATCACCAAAAGTGAACAGCCCCAATTACAACAGGAAACACATTTCCCGACATGAAACGAGGAACAGAAACAGATTTTTGTCTTCGTGGCTCAGCACTCGGGTCCTGCAAGGGGCTCCAGAGCATACAGCCTCCTGCTTCTCTTTCCATCTTTTTCCTTTCTTAAAGGAAAACTGTTTCCCTCTTTCTCTAGCTTTTGTTTTCTCTTTCTTACCCTTTTTCTCTCTCCCTCTCATCTCTCTATCCTCATCCCCGCCCCCTGTGTCTCCCTTTCTGTTTCCTTCTCTTTTTCTCTTGTCTCTCCTCTTTGCTGAAAAGATACCTTTTATGCATGTGTTCACTTCCAAAGGGCTATTGACTTGAGGTAAAACTACAACGTTAAGCCAAGTTAAGATTCCGAAGGGAAGGGGTCTTTTCTGTTTTCCTCTCTAGAAAAGGGGACCGTGAGTCCCTTTAGACGACAGATAAATGTTAAGTTCATATTTTGTAGCCTGCAGATTTTAAACTCCAGGAATTATCTTCTGTTTTTAGAAATCTTAAGAGATCATCATATTAATATGATGATTTTTTTCTTTTGGTTCTGACTTAGGATTTGGCTTATTTAAGGAGCTCTGCAGAAGACTCTAACTACAGGCAGATCAGCAGATAACTAGTTCCTAACTTTCCATCTCAGAGAATTGTTAAGATATGTTAAGTGATCTGGCCAGTGGCAGGGTGCTTAGCTGTAGGCCAGGTCTTTTTACTTCCAAGTTTGCTTTTCTATCCAGTCTCTCCTCCCCCCCCCCCATACAATTTCTATGTTAATCACATCTTCCTGGAGCTTAAGAGGTGCTTCTTCCACCATGATGCCGTGTCAGTATTTCTCTCCTCATTTTACAGAGGAGGAAAACTGAAGTCCGGAGAGAGGGACCGGCTTTCCCAGAATTAACACAAGATTTATGTCAAACATTCAGTTTTCTCGATGTAGCTTCTTGATTGTAGAAATACACATTTAACTCTCTCCGAAGCCCGGGGTTAACGCTGTTAGATCGCCTCGGTGGAGGCTGGGGAAGTACTGGAACGCCCCCTCCCCTCAAAACAGAATCTGGGGGCAATCGTTTTGCAGAACGGCCCCGGCCTGTTCGGGAAGGGAGGAGTGCTCCCGTCGGCCCCCGGCCAGATGGCTTGAATTAAGGCTAAAGGCAGATCCTGTATCTAGGATATCTAGTTGGGCCACTGCGCAAATTGCTGACGCTTTCTGCCAATTAGGCCGCACTAAACCGGGGTCTTGCTTTCCCCGCCGCGTCTGGCGTTTCAAGTCCCTCCTGTCCAGGACGTGCAGGAAAGGCCTTTGAGCCCCGGGCCCAAGGAGCTCCCGTGAGGACATCACGATCGTCCGCCTTCCTAAGCCCTGGGTCCAGAAACTATGAATCCTCCAGAATTGTTTTCTTATTGTTTTCTTCTAGAGGGATAAAAAATCAAACACCGCCCCCCCCCCAAAAAAAAGCCCTGGCTTTCTGCTGCTTGCCTGTTTTCCTGGAAAACACAAATCCCGCTAGTTCCCGCAGGAGAAATGGGAATCCTTGGAAACCAGCTTTTTAGTCCGAGGGACTCGGGCTAGGGTCCTATTGGTAAAGAAAAACGCGAGAGGGGATGGGGGCTAGGGTGGGGACCTGGCTTCCCCTCGGGGTTTGGCCTTGGAGGAGCCGGAACTGCTCCCACCTGGATCGACTCCCCTCTAACTCACTAAGAATGACAATGGCTAGCTCTTAATGAAGTGCTTTAAAGGTTAGGCTCAGGCCAGTTTCCTCGGCTTTAAAAAAAATCCACTTGGGCTTAGCTGACCTCGAAGGCCCGGATCTCCAGCCCAGAATCCTCGGAGGGTTGGCAGCTCTCTAAATTGTCCCCGGCCGTTGGAATTCCTCGGACAATTCCTTATTGGGCCCTCCGCTTGGCGGAAGGAGACGGTTTGCGAGGTCACTGCTACTGTTTGAGGGTCCGGGGCTTCCTTTCCTGCTGCATTTCGGGTGGAGGTCGGAGGGCGCCTGCTCCTTGGAGGCCGGCTGAGCGAGGTTAGACCGAGGCCCTCTACCACCACCACCCCAACCCAGAAAAGGGTGATGGTGAAGAGAGGGGGAGGGGAGGAGAGAGGGCTGGAAGGACAATAATAGACTCGCATTGCAAAGCAATTATCCTCCAAGACCATTCCTTCCTGAAGATGTGGCCGGGCTCCCGGGAAAGAGGAAAGCCAGCTTACCTCCTGCCACCTGCACAGGAGCTGAGGCCACCTTTTCACCCACAATCCACTAGGCCGGTGTCCTTAGAGAACTGTGGGGGGAGCAGGTGGGCTGAAAGTCCCCTAGAACAAGCCTTCCTCTCGGTCGACTGAAGTCCCCAAGCGGGGGGAGGGGGGAGATGGAGAGTGATGGAGAGAATGGCCAGAGATCACTTAGGTCCAGCCCAGAATGCTGGGCTTTCCTTTCCTACCTTTCCTACCTTTTCCTTTCCTAGAGGATCCGAGAGACCTTGACGCTAATTAGTGTCCCCATTCCCCTAGCCCACTGAGCGAACAGACAGCTCCAAGAGCTGGAGATGGCGACTAAGGCTCAGGGGCCAGCGGCCATCTGCCGCAGTCCCCGGGCGCTCTCGGGGTGGCCAGAATCGTTGCGATCTTGGTGGCCCGAGGGCTTCACTTGGCTCACTTCCCCCCCCCCTTCGAATACCGACCAGAGCACTCTGTGGACACACTTAAGGGAAGCACGAGTCTCCAGGCCACCCTTTTCTGACATGACTCTCCAGTTCCTGGGAGTTGTGAAGGAAGTGCTTTGGAAAGTGGCAAGCACGCCAGAAACGATAGAGGCCTGGCATAATATTTGTTCAAGGACAGAGGCAGCGAAGCTGGCTCGAAGTCTGGGTTCGGAAATCTGGGTTCGGAAGTCTGGGTTCAACTCTTCTGCCACATCCTTGACTGTGTGTGTGGCCCCAGGCAAATCAGCTAACTTCTCAGTGCCGAGTGCACCTCTAGGAGGACAGTACTGGTGGGTGATTACAGTCAGCCAGACTCCTTCTCCCCAACGCTAACGTCATCATTGTTCTTTCCTTCTGTGGCTTCCCCAGTTTCCCTTGTCCTCCATCCTTAAGCTCCTAGTGAAGATAGCCTGCTCTTCCCCCCATCCCCAATCCTCATACAGAAACGAAAAGGTGGCTTCCAAACTTCCTTTGGACAGAAGAGGCTTATTGAAGGTTTCTAGAGAATAATAAGGGGCTGCTAGGTGACTCTGCAGTGGAGAGAGTGCTGGGTCTGGGGTCAGGGAGCCCTGGGTTCCAATTCGACCTCCGGCACTAGCCATGTGACTTCATCCTGTTTGCTGCAGTTTCCTCATGTGTATGATGAGCTGGAGGAGATGACTCCAGTATCTTTGCAAGAACACTCCCAATGGGCTCACAGTCAGATGCCACTGAACAATAAGGAGAGCTCATAACCCCTATCTCCCTACATAGGCTGAGGCTCTTAGATTTGGAACCTAGAAGGAACTTTGAACATCATCCAATCCAACCCCCATGATTTACTGGCAAGGAACCTACATCCCAGAGAGGAGAAGCTACTCCAGACATGTCACTAGAGCAACAATGACTGCCCAGGTGGTGGAGAATCAGATAAGGAGAAACATCCATAGGTCTATTTCACAGTAATGGCTCAGGGCTCCCAACCTAATGTGGTCCCTCGATAGAAAAGAAGTACTTACAGTGTCAGAGGACCTGGAATCAAATCCTGACTATGACTTACTAATTGTATGACTTCCCCTCTCTGAGCTTCAGTTTCTTTCTCTGGCAAAATGAGGGGACTTGTATAAATTGGGGCATTTTGTGTTACTTTCAGGAACTGAGGAATTTCTTGACTCTCTTCCTTCTGTGGCTTCAGTGTTCCCACCTCCTCCTTTGCCATTCCTTGTTTTCCAGAATCAGTACCTGTTCTTTTGTTTAAAGGCACCCCTTTTCCCATCTCTCTGTGTTCACTGCTGCCCACATTTAGCAAGCCCCACCTGTGGTTAGGGCACTGGGCTCGGTGAATAATACCTGGTCCTTTCTCCAGGGAAGCTTTCTGAATGTTGATTAGGTCAGTATCTATTGGCTTTCAAGAAGATAACTTTAGGTGTTCATTCCACTGAATCATTTAGCTGACTTCCAGTCATGAAAACTTGGCTTGCTACTTCCATTTCCTCATCCATAAAATAGAACCAATTCTCTGAAGTTTGGGGGCTGGGATGAATCTTAAAAATCAACAACCCCCCATTTTTTAATCAATGAAGAGACAAAGGTTGGGAGAAAGGAAGTGACTTGTTCAAGGTCATGCAAGAGTCAGAACAGGTGCTCTGACTCCAAATCCCATGCTTTTCCCAGTATTTCATGCTCTCCTAATTGATGTCCTACTTCCCAGACTTGTTGGGAGGCTCAGAGGGCTAAGTGAAGAGGAAAGGGTTGTTTGTGAGCTATTAACCATGCAGGAGTGTTCCTTTAATCCTGAGAGATTTGGAAGCAGAGGCAAGTTCAGTAAGTGCCCAAAAATACAGGGTATCCCAAAAGGCTTTGTGTGACCTCGAGCTTTAATAAACTAATAAGAGGCACCCTGCATCACCTGTTAGAATGGACACAGTACTCTGGGTAAGATCTAACAGGACAGCCACCAGTGGGGCTTGCCATCACCTCCCCATTCTTGGAGCTGTGGCCCTCTCAATGCAGTCCAAAAGTGTATTGGTTTGGGGTGGGGTTGCCACATTTCCTGTAGTGATCAGCAGTCTACTAAAACCCCACCTTCCTACCTTCCCTGTGACCACCATCCCCTATCACTCAGGACAGCCTAGGTTATCATTCTCTACTACCCACTCTCACCCCACTCCCTATATCTAATCTGTTGCAAATCATGTGGATTCTAGATTCTCTTCTCTGACACTGCCCCCACCCTGGTGCAGGCTCTCATCGTCTCATGCCTAGACTATTGCAACAGCTTGCTGGCTGACTTCCCTCTCCCTTCTGTAGTCCCTCCACTCATCTAGTCAACTGATCTCTCTAAAGCGCTGATCTAACCGTGTTATTCCCCACCCCACCCCCATTCAGTAAACTTCAGTGGCTCCCAGTTGGATCCAAGAGCAAACATAAAATCTTTTCATAGGCTTTTAAAGCCCATCATAACAGTCCCTCCTACCTTTCCAGTCTTCCTTCACTTTCCAAGTTAGTCCATCTCTTGACTCAGAGCATTTTCACTGGCTGTCTCCTCTTCCTGGAATTCTCTGCTTCCTTATCTCCACCTCTTGGCTTCCTTCAAATTCCAACATTTTACTTTCTCCAAGAAACTTTTCGTGACCCAGTCCCCTTCTGGTGTAATCAGGGGTAAATCTCTCATTTACCTCCTTATATATATTTTTTTACATATAATTATTTGCACATCATCTCCCCAGCAAACCAAGCTCCTGG
This sequence comes from Myrmecobius fasciatus, assembly GCA_023553655.1. Taxonomy (NCBI): domain Eukaryota; kingdom Metazoa; phylum Chordata; class Mammalia; order Dasyuromorphia; family Myrmecobiidae; genus Myrmecobius; species Myrmecobius fasciatus. Next base: position 9,239 of record JAJPUD010013727.1, read on the forward strand.
CGAGCAGGGACTGTTTTTGTCTTTCTTCATGTTCCAAATGCTTAGCACAGTGTCTGGTGTGCAGTAGGCACTCAATACATGCTTGCTGACTTGACTTGGGATCCTTTGTGGATTTCACCTTCCTAATGACAACCAACATGCTATTCAATATCCTTGTCCTTCTTCCAAACTTCCCTTCTACATCATCCTCCCAGTCACTCAGACTTCCAATCTCAGTGTCACCCTTGACTTCTCTCTCATACTCACCCAATATTCAGTCTACTGATCAATCTTGCTGTTTCCATCTCAGCAATATTAAAATGTCAGTTCCTCGAGGACAAGCGTTGTATTCTCCACTTTGCCTGGCCCGAAGTAAACTCTTAACAGATGGTTGATGACTGACATTTCTTTCATCTTGTCCATTTCCCTACTAACAAAAACTACTGTCCTAGTTCAAGCCCTTATCACCTTGAAATGAGACTATTGCAGTAGACCCCCAATTGGTCTCCTGGCCTCTCCCTGCTCCAGTCTATCTTCCATTCCAAAGTGATTCCCCTAAATCACACATCTTATTCATTCACCCATTCAAAACTCTAGTTGCTTTCCATTGCCTTTACTAGCAGTTAACTCCTCTTTTTTGCTTAAGGCTCTTCAAAATATGGCCCCAGCCAAACTTTCCAGCTTTACTGTACACTATTCTCCTCAGTGGGCTGATACTAGCCTGCTTGGTATTATTCACACAACACTCCTTCTCTCATCCCCATGCTTTTGCTTTTGCTCTTTGCTCTTTGCTCTTTGCTGGGAACACTCTCCCTCCCTACCTCCTCCTAGGATGATAGCTTGAGAACTTGAAGGACCTTGGAGGCCATCTTGTCCAACTACCTCATCTTACATCCCAAGAAGATGAGATCATTGCCAAAGAAAGTATCAGATGTAGGATATGAAGGAATCCTCTGCCTCCCTTTCCATTAGCACAAGCTTGAACGTCCCTCTCCCTTCAAAGATCAGTTCAAATGTTGCCTTCTGTGTGAAATCTTTCCTAACCGGGCCTCCTCACCCAGTTGCTAGTGCCGAGGTCAATGTCTGTCCTGTTACCGGAGATAGGGGCTGTGCTTTTGCCTTTCTTTGCATTCCCAGTGCCTAGTCCAGTGGCTGGTATTCGATGGCTGGCACACATTAAGCACTTCATACACATTTCTTATTTGATTGATCTCCGGCTTTGACAGCTTTGAGAGCAGAGCTTCTTATGTTTATTATCCCAACCCACCTCAGACCCAGAGAATGTAGTGTCAAGGACATGGGTATGCAGAGGCTACCCCCATCCCTTGCTCTGGTCTCTGGCTTGCTGTTCAGTGACTTGAAATGGTGGGTGGATGGTATTTTCAGAATAGACCTTTGGATCCCATCAAGTTCAGATTAGATTGCCAGGACCTCTTGGCATGAGAGCTAGTGATTGTTTCATAGACCACCATGAGCAGCAGCCAGACCAATACCCAGGATACACTGGGTTTAAGGGGTCTTTCAATACCTCTAGCAAAGAAGTTGGGGAAGTTAGAAAGCCTTTATGGTCCTTTCCAGCTCCCAAACTAGGATCCATCCACAGCACCTGTCAGATCTATGCTGGCTGCTGGTGATAGCCCCTCAGGTATGAACAACACCTGGAACACATGTTCAAATTGGGTTTGAAAACTCCCTCACTGTTTGTGGCAGCCCTTTTTGTAGTGGCAAAAAACTGGAAATTGAAAAGATGCCCATCAATTGGAGAATGGCTGAATAAATTATGGTATATGAATGTTATGGAATATTATTGTTCTGTAAGAAATGACCAACAGGAGGATTTCAGAGAGGATTGGAGAGACTTGCATGAACTGATGCTGAGTGAAATCAGCAGAACCAGGAGACCATTATACACAGCAACAAGACTATACGATGATCAATTTTGATGGACATGGTTCTCTTCAACAATGATGTGATTCAAACCAGTTGTGCTGCGATGAAGATAGTCATATACATCCAGAGAGAGGCCTGTGGGAACTGAGAGTGAACCACAACACAGCATTTTAACGCTTTCTGTGAATATTTCCATGCATTCTGTTTTCCTTCTTAGGTCGTTTTTTTTCTTCTTCTCTTTCTAGATCTGATGTTTTTTGTGCAGTAAGATAACTGCATAGATCTGTATACATGTATTGTACTTGTCATATAATTTATCCTATCTAGCACGTATTAGATTACCTGTCATCTAGGGGTGGGGGGCGGGGGGAGGGAAAGGAAAAGCTTGGGAAAAAAAGTTTTTTTTGCAAAGGTCAATGTTGAAAGGTCACTCATATGTTTTGCAAATAAAAAGCTTTATTAAAAAAAAAAAACTCCCTCACTGTACCCCTCATCCCCTCTTTGCTTGATCGGCCATGATTCAGTGGGGGATGTTGGAAGTTTGCTTACCCTGAGCCATGGGAGGCTGAGATAAGAGTTCAAAAGGTCATCGATGGGATCCATACAAGATCAAAATAAGGTCCAAACTAGAGGTGAGGTCAAGTTAAAGTTTGAACTTAAGTTCACAAAGCGTACCCAGTAGGTCACAACAGTTTACTCACATACAGGCCTACTCACCAGGTCAAACACAAAAGCTTATTTGCTCAGGTAAAATGAAAGTTCACACATACAAGTAAGTATTTACTCAGGTTAAACTACAATTCTCACATGCAACACATCTGTGGACTTAGGTTAAACTACACCCTGGTTTGTTTACTCAGATTTATGCAATGGGGCTTGATTTCTTGAAGGCAAGGATGGCAGCAGACCATACCTAGAGGTCCCAAGGAGTAATATGCCCATCACTCAGTTGAGCTGACACTTCCATGACTTAGAGAGAAAAGCCCTTCACTTCCTTCCCTCTAACAAGCCCCAAGTACCCAGCCACTTCTCCCCTGTAAATTGCCTGAAGTAAGCTACCAGGTCCTACTTTTACTGTATTCTACATCAAGGGCTGGAAGGGACTGAAAAGGCAATCTAGTTTAACACCTTCCTTTTACACAAGAGGAAATGGAGTCCCAGGAAGATGACCTGACTAGCCAAGGGTTTCAGACAGTGACAAAGACTGACTTTAGAGTTAATGCTTTATTCCTCTCCCCCAGCCCACTGGGGCTGAAGTGGTAGGAGATCAGCTCATATAGCATAGCAATATATAGTACACTTTCATTATTTGTCTGTAGCACTGGATTATAGAGTTCAAATGAAGAAATTCTTGTTCAGTTGCTGTTTTGGGCTTTCCAAGTGGCCTTGCCAAAATGGGCCAACAGGCATAGGAAAAAGCTCCTAATCTAACAACACTGTCCAGCACCTCAGGAGCAGCTCCAAAGACATACTCTGAACAATGCACAATAGCTCTTTGACAGCAAGCTTCCATTAGCACACCACCCCAAAATTTCAGAGTAACGGGTAAACAGTGAGGAAAAACATTTAGAACTAGGCTTCCAAAAGAGAGGAGATTCAAAGGCAAAGGCACTTATTTAAAAGTCAAGTGGACTGACTCCCATCCACCCCCTCCTCCCATTTCCTGGGGTCAAGACAGAACTATATTCCAAGGGCATTTTTCCGTTCTAACAAAAGGCAAACCAGCAGAGATGCTGCAATAGCAAAGTCTGCAAATTAGTTTGCAAGGGCTCAACTTCATAGAAATACACACACATATACACACATATATTTAATCTTAGAACTTTCCTTTGGGTTTATAACATGCAAATGAAATCATTTATTTTGTGTCATTTATATGTATGACACAAGAGAGAGCAGAATACCCATCCCCAAATCCCTTGAAGTTAAGAAGGCCTGAGATCTACCTATTTGGGCTTCTGAAATTTGCTGATCTTTGCATGGCCCTTTACATTCATGATTTCATTTGAACCTCAAAGCAACCCCTTGAGGTAGGTGCTATTATCACCCCTATTTAAGATAAGGAAGCTGAGTCTCAGAGGGGTTGTTATCTGTCCAGATTCATACCACTAGTAAGTATCTGAGGCAGGATTCAAACTCAGGTTTTCTTGAATCCAAGTACAGCATTCTACTATGCCATGCTGTCTAAAGGGCAAGAACACTTAATTTCTCAGTGTTCCCAATGAGTTAGTGGTCCACATCATTGAAGGGGGAAAGTATGTATTACATTTCTTATGCCTTCTCTTAAAAGTTATAAGGCAAATGACTCTGGTCGGCAGTCAGATTTGCCTCCATTACCCTTGATTCTGAGATTATCATTGTTCTGTGGCCCTATTCTGCAATACATAAAAGTGATAGCTTGGAAAGGAATCAGAATGATATGACCTCCCAACTTCTTTTGAAGCTTAGTATCTGTTGACTGAAGCCATTCCATGATAATGCCTGACTCAGTGATATAATTGTCCAAGCCTTTCTAATTATGGGATAGCAAATTGAACTCAATTTTCCCCTGAAGACCATTTCTGCTACTCAGATGATAGATAATTGAAAAAGAACTACAACATGAAAGAATATCACCAACAAATTCTACTCATACACTCATCCTCTATGCAAAATTCTATTTATCATACTTATAACACAGGGCAACTCGGGCTTCGTCTAAAGTGCGAAAATTTACAAAGAGTTAAGAGCACCATTCAGAAGACGCTTCCTTCCCCTGGCAGCTACACTCAGGTGAGCTTCCCATTTCAGCCATAAAATTTCCTGGTTACAGGAATATGAAATTCATATAATGTATAGTTATAGAAGTATGTTTTTGCTTTAAATGGTTAGATAATGTTTATACTTAAAAGTTATTTTTTAATATCTAAGAGAATGGAAACATTTAGAGATGTTGTCCAAAAATGGGAAGGACTGGGGAAAGGATGACTATTTTTCAAAAGGTTAGAGGGGTGCAGTTGGAAGTACCCCAAATTTCATCAATCTTCAAAGATGGATGCAGCAGCAGGGAGGAGAGGGGGCAGACATATTTGACATCTTGAGGAAATGGTCTCTGTGATGAAATTCCCAGAGCTTCTGCCTCTAATGGAACATTTTATTTCACTCTCTCTTCCTTAGAAATTATAAGCTCGGAAACCAGAAAGAGTAGAAGTCTGCATAGGTCTGACTGCAGACTCTGCTTGTCCGTGAAAATGTGCTGTTTTCTCCTCAGGAACATCAGCTGTCACAGATGCAGAGAATCAGCTACAAGATAGTTGATTTTATTAATTTAACAAAACTTGTTGGCACTGGTCTTGGAGGCAGAAAACCTGGGTCCCACTCCTGGCTGTGCCACCCACTAGTTGTATGAATGTCAGCAAGTCTTTCCACATTGTCCAACAAAAATCCTTTGTCAATTTAATTGAGTCTCAGTTTCTACATCTGAAAAGTGGGCTTAACAATATACTCTCTAGGGATGTGGAAAAATAAGGACACTAATGCCCTGTTGGTAGAGTTGTGAACTAATCCAACCATTCTGGAGAGCAATCTGCAACTCTGCCCCCAAGGGCTACAAAGCTGTGCACACCCATTGACCCAGCAATACCATTGCTAGGTCTGTATCCCAAAGAGATCAAAAGAAAAGCATCTGTATGTACACTAATATTTCTAGCAGCCCCTTTATGTGGTGACAGAGAAATGGAAATGGAAGGGATGTTTATCAGGTGGGGAAATGGATAAACAAATTACGTTCTATGGTCCATCACAATGCTAAAAGACATGCTGAGCAGGATGGCTTCAGAAAAACTTAGGAAGTCATAGAGGAACTAATGCAATGGGAAACGAGCAGAACAGAAGAACCTTGAGCCTAATAACAGCAAAACAGAAGAACCTTGAGCCTAATAACACTGTTATTAGGCTCAAGGTTCTTCTGTTCTGCTTGCTTCCCATTGTACAATGAGCAACCATAAAAAACTTGCCACTCTGATCAATATAGTGAGTCCAGACGGTTCTGAAAGACCATGATGAAAAATGTTATCCATCTCCAGAGAAGGAACTAATTAATCCTGAATGCAAGTTGAAGTATGATTTTTCAATTTTTTTTTGCTTTTTTGCAACATGACTGGTAATATGTTTTGCATAACATCACATATATAATTGATATATTGCTTACCTTTTCAATGGGTGGGGGAGGGACTGGAGAGAGGGAGAGAATTTAGAATTCAAAATTTAAAAAAAAATGTTTAAAAAAATAAATATTTTTCAAACTACAAAAAACAAAATCCCAGCAACCTGAAACAATCCTCTATCTTCCAGGATTACCATAGGGAATGAGTGTAAAGTCTGTTGTAAATTGTGGAGGGGATAGGAATAGAGGCTGAAGCTATGATTTCTCGGTATAGGGAACTCCGCGATGAAGAAACCTCCTCTAGTAATACAGATTGGCATCTTCTCTGCAACATAGTGTTTAGAGAGGTGAAATCACCTGCTCAGAACCACACGGCTGGGATGTGGGTCCCCCAGTCTCCAGGGCTGGTGCTCTGTTACAATGCCACCTGGCTACTTCAGATGTGAATTATTAAAATCATTATTCTTCCACCACCAAAGTGGGGGAGGGCATGCTTCTTTGTGGCGTGGGGATGACCTTGGGCTTTCCAAAGGTCTTCCAAGGAAGCGTGAACTGTGCCCAGTCCGCCCAAGCCAGAAAGGCTCCAAACAAAGCCTGGTACCTCTATGTTTGCTGTCAAAGGCCTCACTTAGTTAAGAGCTCAACATCAGGTGGTTGAGTAATTTGTAGTATGAATTTTGGGGGTCATAGAAACTCAAAAAAAAAAACTGAGGCAGCAGTATGCATACAAGGAATATCCTAAATCTTCTGAAGTATTAAGGTTTTAGGATTTTGCACAAGAAGCCTATGCTAGGTGACACAATAGAGAAAATATTAGGCCTGGAGTCAGCAAATCCTGAATTTAAATCCTGACATACTAGTTGGGTGACCCTGGCTAAGTCATTTAACCTCTATTTGCCTCAGTTTCCTCAAATGTGTAATGAAAACAGTAATAGCACTTATGGGGTGGTTATTGGGATCAAACGAAAACATATTTGTAAAGTTCTTCGAAAAACCCAAAGTGCTATATAAATGCTAGCAGTTATTGTTACGGGCTCTGAGAAATGAGTAGGAGGCCTTTGGGCCAGGTACTAACAGTTCAAGATGGTCTTCTCAAATGTAGATGGGTGGAGAAAAATTAAGATCCTGTAGTTTCTCTTCAAAGCAGTTCCTTAAATGACTTCCTCAGTCCATCTTTACATAGAGTACCTGCAAGGTCAGAGGCCCCACTGAATTACAAGGCATTGAGCTTGTCTATTGCCATCCCGCCCTGAATGAACCTGGGGAAGTTAAGCAGGGTCTTGTCTGGTTAGGATTTGGATAGAAGACAAAGCATTGATTTTGATGTAACCGATGTCAGGCAGAAAAACACAACAGTTTCGTAGGTCACAGATGAGAAAAACCAATTCCTTGAAAGAAACTTAGGAGGTGAAAGAAAACAGCCATACTCAGAGCCATAATTACTGGACTAAAGTCAAAGAAATCACAACAGCTGAAACAGCTTCTTTGAATTCTCCCAGATATTCTGGAGAATGTGTGATTGTGGAGACTTGGCCGTTTCACTTTGCACAGCTGTCCTAACCTACATATTGCCCTAAATGAATACGGCCACAAGCCAGTCAATTCAGCACGTATTCATCGAGGGCTTTCTCAGTACAGAGGCAGAAAGGAAACTTTAGTTCTAGGCCTCAAGGAGCTTCTACTCCCATGGACTACTCTGATAACCCCTCACTTCTCAAAGACTGTACTGGCTCTCCACCGCTTACCGAATAAAGATAGAATTTCCTGACTCTGGGACCCAATATCCCCATTAGGTGGCAATCTCCTTAAGAGCAGGCCCCATATGACTTCTAGCTTTAGTACCTAGGACAGTATCCTGCACATAGTAAGCACTTAAATGTTTAATTGGACTGAATTTGCTCACAGCTTTGGGGTGGGGGTGGGGCTCATATGACCTTAATATGAACAGCTTTTTGCACAATCATTAATGACATATGATGTGATTCCCTCCCCCCCCCCACCCAGGGAATACAAATGAATTTATATCCTTAGGTTCAAATTTCATCTCCAGCAAAAGCTCTAATAAACCATAAGTCCCTTAAGGGGCATCTCCCACCTCCTGTAATTTCAGAGATATTAGATAGGGATCAGAATAGGGGCTAGGCATATGATTTTCCAGGTAGAGGGAATTCCCAGATGAGGAAATGTTCCCTACCAATGCAGTTCAGTGCCTCTTCTGCAATTTACAGTCTTAACTGCCTAGAATACTCAATGGCAAGGTGACGTCTAGGATTACTCGGTCAGCATATAGCAGAGGCCCAGCTCTAGCTGGCTCCCCTGCAGCCTTTCTATTCAGTATGACTACATGATGCCTCCCTCACAGAGTCGGTGGAGTCCCACCTTGAACCCATCATTCAGCCTGACTTTCCATTGTTGCATGGATATTTTTCTAGGCTCTCCACGGTCATTTTATAATGAGGATTTCCAAATTGTCATCAGTTTCCCCATCCTTCTCTCTGATCTGACCACCCAGGAGCACCAGCTCTCTTCTAAACCTTCCACTACTCTGCTGTGATTAGCATGGCCTTTGGAAAATTGTTTCCTCCAATAGTTTATAGGTGCCCTGGGGCTAAGCAAGATCCAATGTGCTGAAGAGACCGGCCAGCTGTGGTGGATGAATTGTTGACCTGAGCATCTGCCACACTGAACCCCAGTACCTGAAAGCAAAAGACTCCTGCAGCTGAACTTGCAAAGCTGTTTTGGAGGGGCTGATTTTTTAGGGGTGGGAAGGTTAACAGGAATTCCGGGAAACTACTCCCGGGTTCCAGACCCATTGGGATATACACAGGAAGAGCTTAGCTACATTGCTTCCAGCTATGCTGTCAAATAGACATTCAGTTGGGAATGGAAAAAGCTTTCTCCAAAGATTTTTTCATCTCCAGATTTCACATTTGCTTATCATTATTATTGGGGATTCTCCCCCCCCAAGAAAAATAGTTCCCACCAACCACAAAAAGAGCTCTCTGGAACACAAATTCAAAAAGGAACGGTCCAGACACTTATCTGCCTTGAATTGAGAAGGAATCCAAAGGCCCAAGTAAATTTTCCCCAGGCTGCTTCATACACTCTACAAAGAATATGAACTAGACTCAAGGAAGAACCTGCATTTAGAAGGCGTCCTTTCCGGCTTGACATGGTGGCTGAGTAAGTAGGAGATTTGGACAGATTCTCCCAACATTTCCTCGGTTCCATCCTTCTGATGGAACCAAGGTAAACAGAGCTAACTTGGTTTCCACTGAGCAAGTCATCTTCTGGCTTGGATGGAAAGAATGCTCAAGGACTTCTCTGCCCTCCTTGGTTCAAGACTGCAGAAACCAAGTTCCATTGACTTGTGGCCAAGAGATGGTGTCAGAGTAATCTGTCTTGAGCTTTACCAAGATTTTCTTAATCTTAGGCCACATTTATACCATAAATAAGGCCTATCTGAAGACATGAAAATATAGAATATTCAAAGCCTGGAATTTTAGAGTTGAAAAGCATTTTAAAGCTCACTGTGGATAATAGAGGAGAAACTGAGACTTAGAATGACTTATTTAAGACCACTTAACTAGTCCAGGGCTTGAAAAGGGTGCCTCCTAAGATTCAGCCCAGTGTTTTCCTCTACTGCAATCAAAATCTTCCTCATTATAAAGCCACAATACTGTCTTCCCAACCTAGACTTAGACGTCAGTCCCTTTTCTCTTTACTTCAATATTTCAAAGGTGTATAAATTCATTGGTATGGGGCTTTCATTCCCTTAACCAATGCAGACAGTAGCCCTTTTATAACTTGGTATATGGGTGTTGCTGTGAATGAAAATTTCATTTCATCACCCTATGACCAACCTGGTGCTGAGCATCTCAGTTTACCTCGGCTGGTCCTTGGATGACAGATTTTTGGTCCGTGCCCAGGCCCCTACTCTAAGCTCTTCCTGCTTGGAAAGACATGTTAAAGCTTCTGCTCCAGTGCCTGAGTATTCGAGATCCCAGGATTACTTTCACACCATCACAAGGTATCAGGGATGATTTCACAGGATCATTATTTTCTATGAAAACGAATGGCAGCCTCAGAGTCTAAGTGAAGGAAGTAAGCAAGCTAGACTTATGGAAAGTACTGTGCTGGGGGTTTTACTGATGTAATAGCTATCATTTAGATAATTATGGAGGGTTTACAAAGACCTTTATGCATATTATTGAACTTGACCCTTCAAATGAGGAATCTGAAGCTGAGAGAGGCAAAGTGACTTGTTCAGGGTCACACCGCTAGTAAATGTTCTGTTCACTGTGCCACTGATGTATCATGAAAAGTATCTCTTGAATAGGTAAATGTCTTATTGTCACATCAAAAAAAAGCACACTAGATGGGATTCTTAGCTGCGACACTAAAGTAAATGGGCATATTCCTCAAGACCCTTCAGTTACTGAAGTTGTACATTAAATGGCATAAGCAGACAACCTTGGAATCAGTAAAACGTAGTAGCTAGGTCTGACACATCTGTACCTGAGCGACCCTGGCCAAGCCCCTTAATTTATAAGTGGTCTCAGGTACCTCTGTAAGACTGTGATTAAAGATAATTTGCCAATCTGCTTTGTCAGAGTTTCTACATCAGGAAGTTCCCCAAAGCAGTGAAATCATTGGCCAGACTCTCCCACCCGTGATAACTTTGTATTTAGACACCTTTGAAACTAGGCAGCATGTATTTTATTTTACTTTGGAGGCAATCCCAACGAAGTGACTTTTCCAGGATCACACAGTTTCTAAGTGTCTGAGGTCACATTTGAACTCGGGTCTTCCTGCTTCCAGGGCCAGTGCTCTATGCACTGCAGTGCCACCTAGCCAACCCCCGGCATATATTTTATTTTTCTTTTCAACAGTATTTTATTTTTCCAATTATATGTAAAGATAGTTATCAACTCTAAGATTTTGAGTTCCAATTTCTTTCTTCTCCCTCCCCTAATTCTCTCCTCCCCCAGACAGTAAGCACTCCATTCTAGGTTAAACATGTGCAATCATGTCAACATATTTCCATGTGGTCATTTAAAGGCCAATTTAATGACATCAGTGTCAGAGGACAATAAGAAAGTTGTAGAAAGCTCAATTTCAGTTATCAGCATACAAAGGAGGCAGCGGCAAGGTTTGGAACCTTAGGGTCTCAGTTTAAATTCTAGCTCTGCTAATCTAGGCAAATCACTTAAGTTTCTGGGCCCCAGTTTCCTTTGTATAATAAAAGGCTGGGACTAGATGACTTCTAAGGTCTCTTTCAACTCCAGAGCCATGGTCCTGTCACATATATGGGCACAGATGATCAGTCACACTGTCTTCACAATCAGACAAGAGCATCATGAGCCTGGCTTATAAAACACATTTAGAGTTAATCAGGAGTGTCCCTCCTTTCATTAATTAAATTATAGATCCTTGAAGAATTGGGCACATGAAAATATTGGATTCAAATGTGTGTGTGGAGAGATGGGGGAGGGAAGAAAAGAAGAAGGGAGAGAGGGGGCAGAGAGAAGAAAAAGAATAGGAGGAAGAGAGAAAAGATAGAGAAAATCAGATAGATGGAGAGAAGAAAAAAGGAGGAGCAGAAGGAGGAGGAGAAAAGCAGAAAGATGAAGAGAGAGAAAAGATGATGAAGAGAGAGAAAAGAAGATGATGAAGAGAGAAAGGAAAGGAAAAGGGGAAGAGGAGGAGGAGGAGGAAGAGAGAAATGGACTGAGGGAGAGAGAGGTTCATCTAGTTCTACAAATCTACACACACTCAGCAGTTGTGAGCAAAAAAGAATATTCCCCACATTGAGGAAGAGACTGCATCAGGGATTCTTGACCTATGTAGCATGTTGTGTTTGGGCAGCAGGTGAGGCCTGGAGGCTCCGACTCAGAATCGGGCTTTTAAATAATCAAAGGAAATGGTAAATCTCCAGGAGAGCTCGGGGAAAATAAAGATGGCCCTTTTTCTTCATCCGAGTTGAGGCACTGGTTGAATTCGATCCCCGGCGCCCTTGGGGTTCCTTGGCCCCAGCTTGGGAAGCGCTGGACTAGAAGGAAGGAGACCCCGAAGCCTGCTGAGGAAGGCTGCCTGGTGAGAAAAAGAAAGCACAGGCGGCTGGGGCTGGGAGAGGTAGGACCATTAAGGAAGGACAAGATCCCCGGGTCGGGGTGAGCCCCAGGCCGGGCAGGCTAAGTTTCCGAGCTTTCCTTTCAAGGCAAGAGTCCGGGGCAGCCTTGGCCTTAGGGCCGGCGCCGGCCAACCCGGGGGTCTCGAGCTCCAAGGTCCGCACTCGTAAAAGCTGCAAACATGGGCGGCCCCGAAGGGCGCGCCAAGCGGCCAGCGGCCCCCAGACCCGCTTTGGGATCTCGGTTCGCTGGGAGTCGGCTTCCCCAGTTCGCGGGAACAGCAGCCCCCAGCAACCGCCTGCGCCGGCTAGCCAAAAGCCCCGGGAAGACTTCTCTGGATCTGGTTAAACACTATTTGCACTTTTGTCGGAAAAGTGGCCCCTCGTGGGCAATTATGTCACATTTCTTTGAGTTTTACAATTTAATGTAAAACAGTAACCTTTTATTTATCCTAGACGAGGCCGTCTCCCTCTCTCCTCCCCGCTCCTCCCCTCCCCTTTTCCCCCCTCCCTACCCCCTCCCCACGCTCTGAAATGTCACTCGGTGTGCTCTTTTTGCTTCCACCAGTTTCCAAAACAAACAGCGAAGGCTGCAGGCTGCGGGCCGGGCCGGGCTGCCTCAGTGCCTGCATCAGGGCGCTCGCTCGCTCACTCGCTCGCTCCTCTCCCGCTCTCTGCTCTCCCCCGGCTGCCTGCTGTGGTGCCCCCACTGGAGCTCCCCAGCCGGCCCTAGGGGGCAGGGCTGCTCCCTCCCAGGTCTCCCCTTGCCAATCTTGTGGAAGCATTAGGAAAAAAAAAAACCAGGGGGATTTGACGACTGATGGTCCCCACATGTCCGATGGGAAGATTTTTTTTTTAGACAGAAGTTTCGGTCCTTCCCCAGTCTGTAATGAGGAGCCTCAGGTCTTAATCGTTCTTCTACTTTCCTCCTTTAGACAATTTTGGGGAAAGACAATTCTACCTTCGGCTTCTTGGATTTGCCCTCCACTTCCTTCTGCACTACTATCCCCTTCCCCACCCCCCACCCCCCGCCCCCCAAAGGATCAAGTCGAAGCTCCTGCTGTGCGGATTCCCCTGGTTTGGCCAGTGATGGCTCTAAGCTCCCGAGCTCACGCCTTCTCCGTGGAAGCCTTGGTGGGCAGATCGACCAAAAGGAAACTCCGAGACTTGCGGGATGAGCAGCTCCCTCAGGATCTGCTGGAGAAAAGCGAGGAAGAGGAGGAGGAGGAGGAGGAGGAGGGAGAGGAGGAAGACAGAGAAGTCGGGATGGTGAGCAAAGTCGAGGAATCGGGTCAGTACCATTACGCTTCTGCCCCCCCCCAACCCCACCCAACAGCAGCACCCTACCGCACCTCTGACGCCAAAGGCGGCCAGCCTCGGAGGCTCCTTGGCGGTCTGGGGTGGGCGAGGGCCTCGGCCGGGGGTCCCGTAGCCTGGGGGCAGCCTCCTTCCGGGGGGAGCTGCCAGGAGAACCTGAGGGCTTGAAAATCTGCCTCTAAGGCCCAGGCACCCAGATTTCCTTTGGGACGTGCAGCCCCCCGGCCCAGGAGCGCGAATGCGAGGGGGAGGCCCTGTGCTAAGACTTGAGCTCCGCGGCGGCCCGACGCCCCTCATTCATTCCCTAGGAGGGCTGTGGGTTTGAGGGACAAGAACGGCTTCTTTCCCAGTGACCCTGGTGGGGGGGTGAGGGGGTCTCCTTTCCTGAAATACTTCATTCGGAGGCAATTTGCGACGGCCCGGGACAGAGACTCCTTAACAGTGTGACACTTGTCAAGTTGCGAGTCTCAGTTTATTCCTCCGTAACAGTGAAGGAGCTGGACCAGGCGATCATTAAGGTTCCTTCCGGCAGTACCAGTCTGCAAAATGGGCCGGGCCCTGCTGTCCTGGGGACGCGGGGTGTTTGAGGCAGCCAGGAAGGGAGAAGCCGAGGCTCACATCCCTCCCATTTCTGTGTCTGGGCAGAGAAGAGACCCAAAGCGGAGACTTCGATGGCCGCTTTCTGTGGAGGGCCCGAGGGTCCGGAAGAGAGAGAGGACGTGCAGGCAGAGCTGCAAGGCTCGGAGCTGTGGCAGAGGTTCCACGAGATCGGGACTGAGATGATCATCACGAAAGCCGGCAGGTAGGCAGGCAGGTCCTGGTCCCGGGCCCGAGGCGCCCCCGACGCCCGGGCAGGAACGGCTAGCTCTGCGAGCCAGGCTGCGTCCGGCTCCGGAGGCACAAGCAGCTGCAGCCGCTGGCCCCGGGGACTCCCAAGGTCGCAGCTAGAGCCCGCAGCTCCGCGCTCCTCGAGCCCCACGGGTCGGGGAGGACTCTATTCCCCCCCCCCCCGAGGGCCAGGGACATTCGGAGGCGTGCCCCACCCAAAACGAGCCCCTGCTTTGCGCCTAGCTTGGCACCCTCCCTTTGCGCCTCCTCTCAGCGGGCTTTCCTTAGCCAAGCAGCAGAAAGAAAGGGACGAGCCGAGTGTGGGTTAGCCCCAGGGAGACTCCCACAAGATCTCAAAGTCCCCGGGCCGGGGACCATTCAAAGGAGTCTCTGAGCATCAACTGGGCAGCTCGTTTCCCCCTTTCCCTTGTGGAAGCGGCTCCGTCAGACTCCCCCTCCCCCCCGAACCCCCGGAACCTTCCTCTCCCAAGGGAGCGGCCACACTTCAGGCCATGGGCAGCCAGAGACCGGCTCTGCCCTGCGGAGGCCTTTTGTGCGCCTGCTACCGAGCGGCCCGCCTCCCCTCTGCTCGCAAACCCTCTTGCAGGCCGGGAAGTGCAGTGCTTTCCATCTCTTGTGCAGGCGCATGTTTCCTTCTGTTCGTGTCAAAGTGAAGGGGCTGGACCCCGCCAAGCAGTATTACATCGCTATCGATGTAGTGCCCGTGGACTCCAAAAGATACAGGTAAAGGCCGGGAGCTGCGCGCCCGGGGTTCCCCAACAGCCAGACTCATCCCCGGGAAGGTTTTGGGGGGTTTTAACCAGGCAACTGCACGGAGCCCCATCGGCTCCGGCCGGCTTTGCTTGGATCCCCAAAGGGTTGCACTCTCCTATGCCCGAGAGGAGGGAACGGGATCCCGGCTACTTCCTCGGCCAGCAGGTAGTGGACCAGTTTCCTGTCTTGGTGCTGCCGGGTCCCACATGGTCCTTGGGAGACCGGCTGCCACCCTGAAGCTTCGGCGGGAGAGGGGTGGCCATCCTGTGTCCTCGAAGCCGAGGGTCCCACCCGCGGGCCTGTCCTTTACTCAGCGGCTCCCGAGGATCGGGAAGTGTAGGGCCCTTTCAGACCAAGACAAAGTTTAGGGGCACAGCCGGGGTTGCCAAGGGGAACAGGTTTCCCTCCGGGGCTGGCTTGGCTCCGGCAAGCTTGGGGGCCTAAGCTGTACGCCTCGAAAGCGTGACCCCCAACCAGCCCAAGTGAGGGGAACGGGGAAAGCTAGCTGGGGAGCAGCGTGGGGGTGGGGTGGAGGAGGGAGGCAGGCTGCAAACAGAAACAGCTGTTTGCCTTTGCTCCCTCTGCTTCGAGTGTTTGGGGAGCCGGCCGCACATCTGTATAGCGTCTGGATTGGAAACACGCCGTGAGTCGCCCCAGTTGCCTCTGGAGGTGGAGAGAGGGAGAACGGGGGAGGCTGGGGGTTCCCTGGGCGACGCAGAAGCAGCGTACAGCTAGCTCCCCGAGCAGGCAAGCAGAGCACGTTTTCCAGCCCTCGCCAGCCAGGCCACTCTGGTCCCGGCTGAAATCGGGAGGGACTCTGGCGGCTCAGGGCTTCCGAGGTGGCCTAGGCCAGGTGTGCCTGCGGTCGGGTCTGGGTAATCCAAAGCACATTCTGGGAAAGCTCCCGCCGCTCCCCTAGCGGCTTCCCTTTGCGTCCGGAGGAGCCCAGAACCCTCAAAGTGGGCTGGCTGCTCCCGGCTGCGGGGACCCCGGGCCTTTCGAAGGCTGGCCTACGGCGGGCCCTCCTTCCCTTGCCTTGCAGATACGTGTACCACAGCTCCCAGTGGATGGTGGCGGGGAACACGGACCACTCCTGCATCACGCCCAGGCTCTACATCCACCCGGACTCCCCGTGCTCCGGAGAGACGTGGATGAGGCAGATCGTCAGCTTCGATCGTGTCAAGCTCACCAACAACGAGATGGACGACAAAGGCCATGTAGGTGTGCACTCGGGTCACCGGGAGGGGGGGGAGGGAGGCAGGCTGACTAAGAGGGAAACGGAGGCGACGGGCGAGTCCCCTTCTCCGGACTCCAGGCCGCCCTAGTGCTAGAAAGGAAAAAAACAGAGTTTATGTGCTCCTAGGGCTTCGCTGCCACTGCCCGGGCCCCTCCGGGCGCTGGGCGTGGATTAAGAGAGAGAGGACCCCGCAGGATCAGGGCCCAAACCCCAAGACTGCAGGGCGGGAGGCTGCCCCTTGTGCCCCATACAGCTGGCTGCCGGCTCCCTTCGGCCGGATGACGGGAAATCCCATTTTCCTGCAAGCTCCCGCATGGGTGTCCCAAGTAGGAGAGGAGTAGGGGGCAGGGGTGGTCAAAGCCAGACAGGAGATCCCGACGCCAGGGCACCCCGGAAAGTTGCCCGGCCGAGGGCGTGGGAAGCCATTTGCTATCTTGCATTGCCCTACTAGGGCTGGGGGAGGGTAGCGCTACGGGAAGGTCCCCTTTTCCCCCCAAGTAGCCGAGCCTTCCCGGGATCTCCCCCGGTTTTCTGCTTCCTGGACCGAGTGACAGGGCTGCAAGAGAAGGGTGGGCTGCTGGCCTGCTTGGAGTAGCGAAGGGAGCCCCGGGCCCAGCTTGGCGCTGAGCCGGCCCCCAACCCCCACGGAGCAGTGGGGTTCAAAGGCAGGCAGCCGGGACCGGCCGATTTTTTCGAGGGCCCTAGGGCCGCGGCCACTTAGTTTGAAAGGCCTGGCCTGTCGGCCCCGGCCGCCGCTGGCCCCCCCCCCCCCCCCCCCCCAGATTATCCTGCAGTCCATGCACAAGTACAAACCCCGAGTGCACGTCATCTTGCAAGACAGCCGCTTCGACCTCGCCCAAATCCAGTCGTTGCCGGCAGAAGGGGTCCACACATTCTCCTTCCCAGAAACCGAATTCACCACGGTGACGGCCTACCAAAACCAGCAGGTAAGGCAGGCCCGAGCGGCCGCCCGGGGACTCCGAGAACCCGCGTTGCGGTTGGGAAGCCCCCGGAACAAGTGCAGGGAAAGGGGCGCACAGGCCCGGCCTTCCACTCCATCTCTTACTCAGAACATGTAATCGCACCCCGCACCCTCCCTCCACCCCTTCCCGCCTCTGCTCTCTCCCCAGATCACCAAACTGAAAATAGATCGAAATCCCTTTGCCAAAGGATTTCGAGATCCCGGAAGAAACAGGTAAGCAAAGCCATCAGCGGCGTGGGGACAGGGTGTCATAGACTGCCAGACCGAGTTACATTTCTCTACAGCAAGGAGCTGGAGGGGGAGGACAACAAATCGGGGGGTTCTGGCCCAAATCTAAAACTGTATTCAAAGCTGAGGCGCGAGAGGGAGAGCCGGAGAAATCTCTGTAACCCAGCCTAAAAGGCACCCACTGTTTGATTTCCCTTGCCCAGGGGCGTCCTGGATGGACTTTTAGAGACCTATCCGTGGAGACCGCCTCTCACCCTGGACTTTAAAACCTTTGGTGCCGAAACACAAAGTAAGTTCGCTTCTAACCTGCAAGTCAACGTTTGTGTGAGGAGTGAGTGAGGAAGAAAAAAGGAACCTGTTTCTGTGTAGAATTTGGGGCTGCCTCCAAAGCTTGGATGAGCCTGGTACATTTCAGGAAATCGCAACTGTTCTATTAAGTTGGGGTTTGTTTTGTTTTGGGGGGGTGAGTTTTTTGGGGGGTCATCCAGACCCATAACATCGTCAGCATACAAAGTTCCCAGTGTGGAAACTCTGCTAAGACAGACCAGCAACTTGCCTATAATTTATAGTGACAGTTACATGGGGCACTGAGATTAAGTGACTTGCCCAGGATCAGTCAGCCAGCAGGCATCAGAGGCTGGACTTGAAGCTAACTCCAAGACTTTCTTCTCTCTACTATGCCACCCTGACTCCCGGATCAAGTCTTGATAAGTTTTTTTTTTTTTTTTTTTTTTGGCTTGGCTTGTTTTGGCTTTTCTGGGGGGATTTTTGGTGGGGTTTGGTGGAAAGGGAATAAGTTTTTTAAATGCCAAAGAGGGAAAAAATTTAGAGCCAAATAATTCTATGTTCCATTCATTCAATGGACTTCGAAAGGAGAAAAGTGTGAAAGGAGGAAAAAAAAAATGGACCGGCAGGATCTCAGTGCTGATCTTGACCACTTCTTGCCCTTCTGTCTGCTTTACCAGGCATGACACATGTAAAGAATACAACAGGCCACTTATTCCTTCACTTTTAGGAATATTTCTGGATTGATGTGCAAAACAGGCCAGAAAGCTTTTTGCAGCATTGGCAAGCCTCCTAACTTAGTTTCATTTTATTGAGGCAGGGGGCAGGGAGGGACTCGAAAAGAAATTAAAAAGAAAAAAGATAGCCAGGCGCACTTTTGCATCAGTCAGTCATTCAATAGAATCCTCCCAGGATGCTTAGGTTTTTAGTGGAATCCCTTTTTGCCAGTCAGTGAAAAACATTTTCCTAGCGACTTGGGGAAAATGGGAATTGCAAATGAGAACTCTTGATTTTAGCTTTTGGGGAAGGGAAAGGAAGTAACCGGAGGCCGAAGTGCTGACTTCAAGGAAATGTTGACTCCTCTGTTCCCGATTTTGGATGCTTTAAGGAAAAGGCTTAGCACAGTGTTTGGCACTTAGTAGGTGCTTAAAAACCTCATGTTCTCTCAGTGAAAAGACAATCAATGTGTTTATATTCATTATATGTGCAGAACAGCTTATCTCCCAAGGTTTAGAGGAAATTGAGAAATGCAGCTGACACAGGTTTGCAAAACGTTTCCTATCCGGGATAATGGTTAATTATGATACTGAGCAAAGTGTCAGAAGGGAAAAATGTGTGTAATCCGTTTCAGGACATGAGAGAATTTAACAGTGGCACTGACCCTAAGAGGACCCAGAAAATTGCTCTCTGACTAAAACTATTTTTTAGCTTTTCTAAAGGGAAGAAAGAAAAGAATAGGTTCCCAACTGTTATTAACTCTACCTAAAGCTCAAGGCAAAGTTCTTAATAGTCAGCAAATAGTGGTGGATGCTTCGACCCATTTAGTGACACTTCTGACATTTTGCAAAGTTGTGTAATCAGGTAATAAACAAGTTTTCCGTTTTCTGACTCAGGCTATTGCCAGTCATGTTAACGACAACTGATGTGAGATTTCTAGTAGAAGATAGATCTCAGGGAATCTCTGGTGGTCTTCCCAGGATCCATGAAGAGATTTCAGGGGCTCCATGAACTCGAGGGAAAAAAAAAGTTATATGTATTTTTTCAATGCAATTGATTTCCTATGTGTAATTCTATTATTTTACTACATGGATTTAAAGAACACTTAGATTTATTATCAACATAATCATTAAAATGTTTTTTTGGAGGAATCTATAGGCTTCACTGGCAAACTAAAGGGATCCACTATACAAAAATAGGTTAAGAAACCCTGTTGTCAGGGGACGTCACCAAAGTCAGCAGATGTGCTGACTTTTATTTCAGTGGCTAGTGGCACCTGACCAACCCTAATCTACAGATCACTCTCACTAACTTGTACTCTTTAGGGTGGTGTAGGCCATTTGAAGGCCTAAGCCTGGCTAGAACCTTCTAACCAGGATAGCACACAAGGAGACAAACAAAATGAAACAAGCCTCTCCAAAGTATTAAAAGTTGCAACAGTAAAGAGAAAATATCAATGCTTCTCCTTCACTGAGGGGATGTGTATTATGTTACAGTTTTCCTATTTTTTTAAACTCATGATTAGTCTCAAGATTGTGACAAAAAAACCCATTCTATTTCTTTGAGTTTTTTTTTTTCCTTTCTGTTATTATATCAGAACTTATGAGTGGAAGTAACTGTCAACTTGTGGTCCAGGATATGTCTAGACATACAAGAGTGTGGGAAAAACCTGATTCCAATCAATAACCCGTCATGACTGAATTCAAACTTATTTTGTTGTCTGAGTGTTCTGAAATTTTTTTAATAGCCACGTGTGTAGATTGGCTTAAAACTTCCTAAATCTAGTAAGCTACAGAACTGGGGACAGACCATGGTGCAACTTAACCAAACAGAAAGGCCTCCTTGCTCTTTTATGTTTTGTAATAGCAACATGTCTTTACTTTTTGGTATAAGTCACTTTTGGGGACAGAAAACCTGGTTGTGGGAAAAACAGTGCCATCATTTTGAAGCAAATATGAACTGAACATGCTTGCTTTCAGAAAATAAAATAATAATCAAATAGAAGAGAACAGTGACCTTACCTTTCACATGTTTGAGGCAAACAGGATTTATCCAGTGGATTTGATGTTTATGAGATGCCCAAACAACCTGTCATTTGGGACCAGTCCCTTTCTAAACAATTTGTTGATCCATTGGAAAAAGAAATCAAGCTAGTTATTCATCTGAATTAAAAACTCCCTTCCCCCTCAGCACACTTGAGCTATAAGAGTCCTAAGAGAATTCTGCTGGGACTCCTAGCATCAGCAAGAAGCTATAGGATTAGAAAGCCAGTGCTAGAAGGGAACATAGAGGTCACCTAGTCTCACTCCCTCATTACCGATTTGAGGAACTGAGCCCCAGAAGAGGCAAGTGACTTACCCAGCGTCACCAAGTAGAAGAGGTAGGGCCAAATTTTGGATGCAGGCTGATTCCAAATCTTTGCACTGTGCCAGCTCCTTCTCAGAAAGGGAGGGTAAACATAAAGCAGTTCCTATAAGCCAGCCGGGGCTTCGCAGGGATCCATATTTTCACTACTTTTGTCACCTTCAGGTGGAAGCAGCAGTGGCTCCTCCCCAGTGACTTCAAATGGTGGGCCTCCCTCTCCTCTGAACTCCTTCCTTTCTCCACCTTGCTCACCACCTGCATTTCACCTACCATCCGGCACTCTTGGAATGCCCTGTTCAGAAACCTATTTACACAACTTCAGCTTGCCTCTTTGTTACAAGATTTGCCCAAGTCATCTTTTGAGAACGCCACCTCTTGTGTTTCCCACTCCTGAAAAGCCTGGAAGCACCAATCCTCATTCTCTGCCTCCTTTCATGATGGAGGTACCCATGTTATCCTCCCTAGGAATCCCCAACTTGAAAAATGGCAAAGCTGAAGACTTAAGCGGGCAGTGTCTGCAAATGCCCCATCCTGCCAATCCAACATTGTATGGGTTACACACGCCTGCCAATGTGTTCCCATCAACTCCTATTGCCCGAGAAACCTTCGGTTGTTCTTTACATCCTTCCTATGGCTTTTATGGCTATAATTTCCCCATGCCATCCAGACTGATGAATGCAGCCAGCCATTTGCGAGTGAGCCACGGCATTCCAGCTTCCTATCGAGATGGCAGATGCAACCACTCTCACTGGCATCCAGCAATTAACCACTGCCTCTAATGTAACTCTGCAAGTTCAGAGAAGGACACGTCCTTATTTAGGAGGGCACCATCAACCAAAGCTGATGAAAAGGAGCTTGACAACTCGGTGTGACATTGCCAGAAACCAATGCTCTCTCCCCAAGTTCCTTCCCCCAAAGGGATCGGATGAGTATCTTATACCTTACAACAGCATGGGGGACGATCCGGGCCGGAAGGCCTATGAAATCATTTGCGAAGACAACTAAAGGCCACCATGAGCTGAAAGCTAGGTAACAACCTCCCACTGCTTGGGTTCTGGAAATTGATCATTTTTGTAAGGCCTAGAAATATGTATAGCAGAAAGAAGATTCCACACCTCTGCTTAAAAGTAAACACTCCAGAGAAAGAAATTTGAAGAAATAACACAGGATTTTCAAAGGTGACTTTAGGGGACAGAAAACTGCTTTCTATCCACGAACTGGACTATGTGTATTCCATTGATCCCCACTTACACTAGTACTGTATTTGCCTTTTGCCCCCCCCCCTTTTTTCCCATGGCAAGTTCTGTCTCCTTCCCCAAATGGATTTACTTCTCACTGTGTGCAGTATAGAGAAAAGGCCTTTCCCATGATGACCTCTGTGGCCACTCTGGAAGGGGATTCAAGTGTCCTTGCAAACCATTCACTTGCACTCCATTGCGGACACCCTGCTAACAAGCTCAACGGGAAGGGACAAACAAGGACAAAAGCTTTAGATTTTTCATGAAACTCTGTAGCTGCTCCCTTTACCTTGATGATAAAATCTGAACATTTAATGCTTTAGGAAAGCCAGATAAATGAAAAGCAAAACTCTCTGAAATAGATCTGATCTTTGGTTTCCTTTTATTTGTTTGGGAATCATTCCGACATGAAGCCTGTTTACTTGTGCCCTTAACTCACTTGCTATCTTAGATTCTTGCCAAAAAAAAAAAATGAAGTGTCCGAAGTTCTCCATGAAGAAAAATAAGAATCTAACTGAAGGGAGGGGTGAAGACATTTGAGTCCACAAATAGGAAAATGGCATGAAATTGGTTGAAATAGACTAGATAAAAGTAATAACATAAAAGAATGCAAATAACGTGTGTTCATCTTAAGCTTAGGAATCTTGCATTGCCCCCTCATGTGATCTTAAAATGCCTTTCATAGACATGTTGAAAAAAATATATGGATAATCTGTCAAAGGGATGTAAAAGTGAATCCAATTCTGCTTTCACACAGAACTAGGTCTAGTCACTTTATTAAGGAGAGGCCCACTACCTTGAATGGACCTGCTGTGACTTTAAACAAGTCCTTCTTTCTCCTCCCATCCCCAACTTACTCGGCAAATTTGAACTAGACATTTTTGTTGTTGTTCAGTCTTTTCAATCATGTCCAATTAGCAGTGACCCCATTTGGGGTTTTCTTAGCAAAGAGATCGGAGGGGTCTGCCATTTCCTTTTCTAGCTCATTTTACAGATGAGGAAACTGAGGCAGGGTGAAGTGACTTGCTCATGGTCATATCAATGACGTATTTCGTAATGAGCTTACTCTTTCCAAAGTATACATCTAATATGGAAGTGCGTTCAAAAACAAAAACCCAAACCAAAAACAAAACAAAAAAACCCAAACCAAAAACCTATTGCAACTTTTATTTCTGGGTGGGGATGGGATGGGGAGGGGAGGAAAAAGTCAGACTACTATGGTACTGAAGTCACATACTCTAGTCATTTGAGAAGAATTCATATTTGTGGCCTAGACAAAAATTGTATCTGTGCTAAGGTGTTCTTCAGTTGTGCCTGATACTTCATGACCCCATTTGGGGTTTTCCTGGAAGAGATACTGGAGTAGTTTGCCAGTTCATTTTCCAGCTTGTTTTACAGATGAGGAAGTGAGGCTAACAGGGTTAAGTGTTGTAAAGGTCATACAGCTATAAGTATCTCAGGCCAGATTTGAACTCAGGAAGATGCGTCTTCTTGGCTTCAGGCCTGGCCATCTATCCACCACGCCAACTAGCTGCCCCCTATGCTAAAGCAGATGCTATAATATAGACCATGATCAGAAGCCATACACATAGGCTTTGAGAATCCAGGATTTAAAACGTACAAATGCATCTTATTTCTCTGTACCCCAGAGGGGGAAATTGTTATTGGGCTGATTGCTAACTGAGGAAAATCTTATGAAAACCTGACGCACTGACAGCCATAGGAATACAATGACTCCGGTCTCAAGGGATCATGTGCAAGACCATCAAGTATCACTGAGAGCAGGTATTTATTTAACTGAAGGATGAACTAAACAATTCTGAAAAGCTCTGGCTTCCTTTCCAGGGGTGGATGGGAAAGTGGGAGGTAGTACACAGTTTGAGAATGGCTCAGCTCACAGAGAAAACTTTTGATTAACTGCCTTCATTGAAACAAGAAGAGAAAAGAGCAGCATTGACCAGGTTAAGGGAGTTATGTTAACTTTTTATTTCTGGTCTTCCTTGGTTTCAGTTATTATATCACAGGGCCAGAGGATTTAGGATTGGCAAGGACTCAGTTCTCATTTAGCCTCACTTTACATTTAGCCATTTTACAGGTAGGGAAAATGCGGTCCCAGGAGGGGAAGTTACCCAGCTAAAGGTTTTAGATCATAGGAAGAAGACGTTGAGAGACTGTCAAGTCAGCTGCCTCCTTTGAGCAGGCATAAACACTTAGCAGCTGCTCCAGTTCAGAAGGTGCATAATAAAGGCTTATTGCTTTGAATTCTCTCTTTATGGATTTTTTTCTCTTTCCCAGCAACGATTCCTTCCTGGTCCTCTCACTTCTAATCAGTTATCAGTGTATACTGCAGAAACAATGACTTACTTTGGAACCAAAGACAATGTCATTACCACAACAGATCCTGGGCTTATTTGGGAAATTCTGCATCCAGCTGACTTTAGCATCACAATCTAACCATCAAATATTTCATCCATTTTTTTTTACCCAAACGGCAAAGCCAAAAAAGATGTGAGACTGATTCAGGCAATATCCCAATATGGACCAACTGGACCATTGCTCTTCTTGGGTGGAAAAATTAAAATAAAGAAAATAACCTTAATCCCTTACTCAAAGGAACACAGTTAACACTCTTCCAAACTTCTGTTTAAACTACCTACTTTATTCAGTTGCACATATCACCAACATTCTCCTTCTGAAACTGATCTGGTTAAGGGACTTGATCAAAGGAAACCCAGGAAAGAAACATTTTCCTTTAGAGCTATAATAACTCAGGCAGGGAACTGGAAAACAAACAGACAAATGTCTTTGGCTACTCAGCTTTCAGCCCAATTCAGATTTGTCATGAGAATGGTTAATTAGTACTGGTTAAAGACCTCAAACACTGCGTGGGCTAGTCGAACACTGACCCAAAGTGGGCAGATCCTTTTGGGAAAGCTAAAACTTGAAAGCACCCCAAGCCCAATAACATGACTTTGCTTCATTTTGTTGTAAGCACCAAGATAATTGTTTCAATGCAGAGAGGTGCCTCCTCTCTTCATTTCTGAGAAGGAAGATGTTTAGGACACTCCTGATACTTAGCTAGGGTGGTACAGATGAGCCCTGGAAAGGACATGACTTCATTCTTGTTTTGCTGGGTTGAAGCTAGTCTGGGCAGTTCCAAACACGAACAATTAGGATCTTTGAGTGATGAGTCAATGAATGGTGACCTCAATAATCAGAACCCGACATGCCGACAACTTGACGAGGTGCCAACAGTGGATACAGAAAAGTGTTGGCGATGGGTGCCATGAAAAGGTTTGAGCTTTTTCTACTTTATCTTAGGATCATTTATAGTGAGCATCATGGGGTAGCAGATAGGGGAACTCACACAAATCCATCAACTTACATATTTTATGGGCGCTACTGGCATTGATGTTAAGATGAAACATTACTGAAATCTTTTTTGTGTCTAAATATTTAATATTTAACAAATGAATCTACAAACACGTATGTGAAAGTTTAGCTGCCTCAATACGAGCCATATGTTTGTACATGTCAGAGAGTAAGATCAATTGTAGTGAAGACACTAAATCACTAAAGGACCACTTTATCATATCTCGATTCACAATCTGATGAATTTTATATGACATCTCAATAACAGAACTAGTTCATCTTTTGTTTGTTCAGAGAATTCACACAAAGTTGCTTTATTTTCTTCTAATTCCCTAAAAATGTTGTGTTATAAAGATACTAGCTTATCATATCATGTTCTTGATTGTGGGGGAAAAGCAGATTTACATAATATCTAACGTAATAATAGCACACATGATATAGGGCTTTAAGGGGAGCAAAACACTTCCCATATACTACCTCAAATGAAACCCAGGAGCTAAATGCTATTATTATCTCCATTTTTACAGATGACTAAGTTGAGGCTCACAGAGGCTAAGTAACTGGTCCAGGGTCACACAGCTAGCAAATGTGTGAGACAGGATTTAAAACCATGTCTTCCTGACTCCAAGTACAGTGCTCTCTCCATATATCATGCTACCTCCCACTCACATGTAATTACCACTGCTACTCTTACTACTTCTTATAACAGCTAATATTTTGTATGTTAGGCTTGCAAAATTCTTTACATGATACCTTGTTTGATCCTTACAATAATCCTGTGTGATGCATTCTCCTAATATCCCCATTTTACAAATCAGGAAACTGAGGCTGATAGTTATCAAGTGACTTATAAAGGAGAAAGAGCTAGCAAGTATCTGATGCAAGATTTGAACCCGTGGCTTCCTGTTCCAAATCTCACACAACCATGCTGGCTGCCACTTGCTGAAACAAGCTTGTAAGCAGAGCTGTAACTAAGAATCCAGGCCCCCGGGGCAAACTCAGTTGAGTGGAGAAAGTATGCATGGGAAGGAACTATCTTTCAGACAATTTACCCTATGCCCTCACAGGAATTTCTTTTGGGGGGGGGGGAGGATGGGGAGGGAAGAGTAAAGGAAGAAGGGTGATGGGACAGATGAGTTTAAGGGCCCTGTACCTCAGACAGAGGCAAAGTCACCTGCTCCCTCTATTCCAGTCATTTCCATAGTGCTGGGACCGAGGTCCCTTACCCTCTCAGAGGTCCCGAACTTACCACCACCCATTCATACCTCTACTTTCAAGCTCTACATGGGTGCAAGCTGCCCCAGGACCAGAAGGTAAGGCATGGAGCAGCCAATCTCCAGACCTCAGGGAGGAGAAACCGGGCCAGATTTGCAAAGACGCTGGCACCTGAACAATGCCCCCATGCCTACACTCTTGTTCTAGGCCTGCTTGTGAATGCTCACTCCCCCATCCTATCTATTGGTGATCCAAGTGGATGGGATGGAAGATGAGGTTTCCCCTCCAATTTAGAGATAGGAAGCTTTTGTGCTGAAAAGCTTCCCCGTTAGCCAAGATAACAGGAATATCCTGAGGTTCGGCAGCAGCTTCCCAGTTCGTTCACCAGAATCTAATATGTTTCTTAGAGCCGTTTAAAAGAAACCAAATGTCTAATTCAGGCACCGGTGGCAGTCCCTTTGGATATAAGCACCTTGGTATACGGTTAATCTTCCAACGTTTGAGCTGCAATTAGAAGATAATTTGCATCAAAAGTGTGTAAATAAACATGGATTGCATGACAGTATAAAGCAGGATGAATAGGTACACAGAGCATTTGAAACATATCCAGCAGTAAAACTGTTTACATGTGTGGCGGACCTACTCTAGCCACGAGGTTTCAATAAAGTATTGAAAGGAAAGACTCATATCATTTCCTCTCCAAGTTTCAAATGTTCATGTTTACAAATTTGTACTGCACATTAATATGTAAACATACATTATGGTGAGCAGATGGCTAGTGAATATTTATTGGATCTTGCTGGTTCGTTTGCATATTTTTTTTCATCTGTAAGAGCAGATAGAGATCTGTGTTGGCTTTAGCTATCAGTGCCTAAAGGTTGCGTGACATTTGAGGGGAAATCTTAATGGGAAAAAAATCCTATGAAAGCAGCCAATGTCATCCATCCCTCTCCCTCCCCTGGCTGCCAGCATTTTGGGTGAATGGTGACATTTGAAGACAAGATTTATGATAGTATACAAAAAAAATATGACGATCAAACCTAACCAGTTCTGGCCCTGATTTCCTGTGTGACCATCTTGGGCAAATCACTTAAAATTCCCCAAGCTTTTGTTTTCTTTAATTTGGAAAATGAAGGTGTTTGACTAGATAACCTCTGATGTCTCTTTTAGCTTGAAATCTATTATCCTATATATGTACACACACACAGAGTGGATAGAATGTTGAGCCTGAAATCAGGAAGATTCATCTCTGAGTTCAAATCTGGTCTCAGATACTTACCAGCTGTGTGACTCTGGGCAAATCCCTCAGCCCTCATTTCCTCAGTTCCTCATCTATAAAATGGGCTGGAGGAGGAAAGGGCAAACCACTTCAGTATCTTGGCCAAGAAAATCCAAAACGGGGTCACGAAAAGTCAGACAGGACTGAAATTGACTGAACTGCATGTACACATGCTCTGTCTCTGTGTCACACACACACTCTCTCAATGTATATGTATATCTATCATCTATAGATACAGATAAGGATATAGATATATAATGTGTGCATATGTATTCCATAAAGGAGACTTAGTCCACAAACAGACTCCAGGTACAGTAACTCCCTCAACTCATGCAAATTATCTTTTGCTCAGTATAATTAGGTCCCAATAAGTGCAAATAATGAATACCATGAAGCGATCACATTATTTCAATTGTAACTGCGTATTTCTAGTGGCCTAGAACCAGTCATCATTTTACATAATTATAACTTTAAAGAATATGTAATCAAATATGTGCCATCACTTCACAGAATTAATTGTTCTCACTAATTGGGACCTAGAAGTAATTTATAATCTTTGAGCAGCTTGGAGACATTGAGGGGTTAAATGATTTGTCCAGGGTCACAAAGGTAATATTTGTCAGGCAGCCCTTGAAGCTAGGTGTCCCTGACTTCAAGGCCACTCTAGTAATAGCACCACACTGCCTCTCACCTAACATTGTATCTGTAGGAAATGATACTATGATAAAAAAAATGGTGAAAGCAAGAAAAGGAATAAATCTATAGATTTCATTGGGTAACATTCAAAGCCTGAAAACTGAAGGCACTTGGATAAAACAGACTTTTGATTTCTTGCTCCTTTCCAGCAACATTTTTGGATATTTGTATTTTCTCAGTTTTGGCTGTAGGGAATTCAGCAATATATCTGAGTGGGAGTTTTCCCTCGGCCTTTCCACCTCATATCCCTCAAAGATCTGATGCCCTTCGAGCCCATTACAATCATGTCTAGACAGTTTGGTTTTCTATTTGATTGAATTTCATAAATGTCAATGAAACGTCCCCCAAATACCAATGAAGAAATTGTCCTGAGAAAGGGATGGATCTCAGAGCATCACTTCAGGACTTATCAGCAGGCTCCCTGATTAATGCCTAGATTCCTTGTCAGGTATCTGACCCAGAAGTTTTTGGAAGAAGAATGGGTCATACCTGACCAGAGCTGGGGGAGGAGGCAGATTGATGCAGAAGCTCTTTTAGTTACAGATCCAGCCACTCATGATCCATTTCCATGCCACAGCCTTCCCTTGCCAGTAGGCATAACACCCTCCTGTAGATTGGAGTTTAGATTTCTGACCCCTACTTATGGAGAGATTTCTGGGAGCCACATTCTCAAAGTACCTTTATAGAAGAGCAAAGATGATGTCTTAGACTCAGGATAATGGGTAGCAAGAGTTAATGTGCTATTACCAGCAAACCCAGAGCCATCCTCTAGGTGAGTGGGGCAGTGGCTCTCAGTCTTCTTTGTTCTCAGCCCTCTTCCGTCATTGGAAGTTGGGCTGAGAATTAAGCAGGTGCCTGACATATATACATATATATAACTGAAAAAAAACTAGGAACCTTCATCACTTAACCACCTGCTCATCCCAAGTGGGTAAGACTTGCTACCATACTCACTTGTAGAGACATGATATCATTTTGTAACTTTGACTTGATTTCTCCTGGGCACACATAAGGGTGGAAGTGCCCAATGTGATTTACATAGGACCTCTCACTTTTTTTTGGCCTGGCAATTGGGTCCCACAACTAGTTTTAAGTGTCTGAAGGTAAATTTGAACTCAGTTCCTCCTGATTCCAGGGTCAGCGCTACATCTACTGTGCCATCTAGCTACTCCAAGGGATCTCTCACTTTTGACTGGGATTAGAGAAGTCAATGTTAAAAACTCACCTAGATGCTAATGTCCGAGGGTTAGGGGTTTTCAGTGACTCGTCCAAGCAAGGTTCTGAGATAGACAAGATGTGACGGCACTTCCAAATCATTCAGGTGCTTGTTTTGTGTTCCCAGGAGAGGAGCCTGGTTATGTTTCTGTAACCTGGGAGCATTTTCATGAGTCAGAGGATTCTAGATTTCAAATTAGAAGGACCATTGGAGTCCAGCTCTCTCATTATACAAATGAGGAAAGAAGGTTACATGACTTGCTCAGGGCCACACAACTAGTTATCGTCTGAGGCAGGATTTGAATTTGGGTCTTTTGGACCCCAACTTGATCCAAGGCACCACCTGTAGCCTATGCAGTTTAACTCTGTGTTCACATCCAGTCTGAAACTTACTCAACGAATTCCTTCATTTCATGAAGTATTTACCATCTAATCAGCTTATCTTAAAATACTTCCCTGGAAATCCTATTATTACTATTTCATGTATGCCACCTTTTTCTTTAACCAAAAGGACCACACTCTCCAAAAGCCTTAGTGCCATGATGACAACTGAACAGGTTAGAGTATGCCTGAAATCCCAATCTTTGTGAAAATGGAAATAAAACGAGAAGAAACAAAAGTGGAAATCTATTCTATACTGCCTCTAACAGGAGTTCTCCCAATCTTCAAGATCTTTAAGCATCTGGAACTTCCTACCTTCAGAGGTCAGCAGTTTCCCCGTTTAACAGGCAGCTGAAAGTGCTCTAACTGCAGAACAAGTTCCCTCCTCCTTCCATACGGCATAAGACTGCTATCATGTCTCCCCACAACCCCCACCCGCAGGCTTCTCCCAAACACTCCCAGTGTGTTTGTTTGATTAGGTGCTAGGAGGCATCTCCCGAATCCTGCCTGTAACTCAGTCAGCCAGAGATTCACCATTAGGCTTCTGACCCTTTCTTGGCTACACTCAACACCCATGGGTCCCACTATGAGTGGGCAGGTTTACTACAGGACGGAGACCAAGCAGCTGGAGCCAGATGGTGGTGGGCCTGAAATGTTAGCCTCAAGTGTTACGGCTTGCTTCTGCAGGGAAGGGTGGGGGTGGGATGGTGTTGGGGAACACGGATGACTTTTATGCAAGAGACTGACAGGCTGAAAGTGCTGTTTTGGGAAGATGTGGGAGGCAAGGGGATGACTTAGAAAGGAAATAGTCAATTCACAAAAGTTGACATTGTTTCTTTGGTGATGAAATGCCAAATTGATTTTTTCCATTGAAAAAATAAACCCAACTTTTGTTTTTCTTCAATTGTGATATCAGGAAACAATTCATGGCTTCATAGAATTATCAGAGCTGGAGGGGACCTCAGAGACCACTTCTTACCAATGAGAAAACGGAGGCACACAACAAGACCGGGCCGGTTCAGACCCCAAAGCAGGCTCTTGCTAGCTGGCTGACTGGACAAGGCACTGAGAATGTCTTCATATGTAAAGGGAGGGAGTTGGCCACTTAAGGCGTCAAAATCTACTATGCTATCATTTGGACAAAAAGCAAATCCAGTGCTCTCCTTGCTCTCTCATGGTGATATTTTTTTTTTCACCTTCTTCCTCAGAACCATCCTTGCCTACACTCTGTTGTTTCTGAAGGTGGATCTAACTGTTTTCTCCAGAGATGATCATTCTCTTCCTTACATTTCAAGATGTTCCCCTTCTTCATTACCACCTTCCTCCCAATCTTCCACGGAGAGAGGGAGGGAGGAATTGAATGTTGCCCATTTCAGAAAACAGCCTTAGGTTTCCCTCCCCGTTCCCTCAAATGCATATACAAAGAACAAATTCACTTGTTTCAACTCCCAAGCCAAGTATCTTTAGTTCCATTTCAAGAAAAGAAACCATTGCCTTTTTCTTGCAGGGAGGGGAGTTGGATTTAAGAAGACTTACAGAGTTTGTCAATGTTGTCCTTTTCCATTCCTTCTCAGCCTTGGTGAATCCAAGGGATGGAATCCTACCAAGGATTCTCTTTTTCTTCCTCACACACTCTTTGTGGGTCTCTGGTCGGAGGAGGGCATGAGCTACAACAATTTCCTCAGTGTCTAACTTGGCAGCTGTAAGCACTTAGCAGCTAATCAGACCAATTCAGCTCACCTGTGGGAGTGATTCCCTGACAGCTCCATCTGCTTTGAGTCAAGCCTGGCCTGGCTTGGGGGTGCTGGCTGGGGGCAGCGGGGAGCATAAAAGGCTTAAAGTTAAAAAGAGAAGAAAACCGGAATGAAGTTGTAAGATTATTTTCAGCTATTTTTAGGGTGACTTGAGGTATGATACATTTATGAAGTATCCTGACTTGGAGGCACATTTCTGCCCAGTTTCTATTCTCACATTTAACTTTAAAAAGTGGGAGGGAGAATGGACACAGCGTAATTGGCCGTGAAATTTGATATGGGAGACAACTAAATGAGAAAGCCTATGTCCTTTGTGAGAATAGGTTAATCGCAGCAGCCTCCTCAGGGAGATAGTAAATAAATGCTTTCTGCCTCAGTTTCTTCATCTGTCAAATAAAATTCCTCACATTTCCTAAATAGCTTGGCATCCTAGAGTGCTGGACTTGGGGGTTAGGAAGACCCGAGTTCAAATACTAGCTCTGTACTACTGAGAAAGTCATTTAGTCTCTCATGGCCTCAGTTTCCTCATCTGTAACATGGGGATAATGACAGCACCTCTTTATTGGGTTGCTATGAAGATCAAATGAGATAATATTTGTGAAGTATATTGAGAACCTTAAAGTCCTATATATTTGCTAGCTATTACTGTATTACCTCCTTCATAAGACTGTTGGGAGGAAAGTGCCTTGGAAAGTATCAAATACTGTATTATAGTAATGGACTGGAACTTGGGAGAGTTTCATTGACTGGATCTGGAGCCAGAAGGGGAATGGCGGCCCAGAAGAGTCCATGTGGCTTGCCCAAGGTCAACCAGGTAGGTAGTGACAGAAGATGATGTGAGCCTTCTAAGCTTAAATTCTTAGTTCTGCTATCTTGTAAATGGCAGACCCTGGTGAATCCCTTCACCTCCTCGAGCCTCACTTTTCCTCTCTGTAAAATGGGGATAATAAGCTATGCACTCTCCCCTTCCTTTCTTTACTGGGTAGTTCAGAGAAGGGTGGCATCTGGTACTGAGATTTCTCCATCAACACAGGATAGCACCTTTAAGAGTTGTCTAGGGCAGGACAGCGAGTAGAGCAGGGGTGTCGAATCTGTCCTTGGCAGAAAAAAGTTACACCCTCACAAGGAAGGAGTCCAGAAAGTCAGAGCTTGAAGAGACTTGAAAGATCACCCATTCCATTCTCCTTCATTGAACAGAGGAGAAGGGCAATCACAGCATCACCTTAGTAATCATTAAGCCTTAAAGAAATGAAAAGAACTTCTACAAGCGAACACAGCTAGTAAGCAGAAAAATGCTTCCAATTTCCTAAGAAATGCAATTCTTTTTAAATTTTTTTAATTCAAGCTTTTTATTTGTATAACATATGTATGGGTAGCTCCCCAGCACTGATCATTACAAATTTTACCCCCAGTCCCCTCCCCTCCCCTAGATGGCAGGAAGTTCACTACATGTTAATAATGTTGAAATACTTGACAAGTTGTGCAAGAAAAATCCTATCTACAAGAAAAAAAAAGAAAATCAGAGAAAGGAAACACAATGCAAGCAAACCTCAATAGAGAGCATGAAAATGTTATGTTGTGGTCCATATTTCATATCCCTCTCTCTGGGTTGATATGGTCTTCTTCAGTGAACAATTGGAACTGGTTTGAGACAATTCTTTGTTGCAGAGAGCCATGTCCATCAGAAGTGATCATCATCTAATATTGTTGTTGCCCTGTATAATGATTTCCTGGTTCTGCTCGTTTCACTCAGCATCAGTTCATGCAAGTCTCTCCAGGCCTCTCTGAAGTCGTCCTGCTGGTCGTTTCTTACAGAACAATAATATTCCATAACATTCATATACCATCATTTATTCAGCCACTCTCCAATTGATGGGCATCCATTCAATTTCCAGTTTCTAGCCACTACAAAAGGGCTGCCACAAACATTCTTGC
>JAJPUD010013728.1:0-43198 GCA_023553655.1 Myrmecobius fasciatus
ACCCCATGAGAATGGGTCTCTTTCACTTCTCTCTTTATTTTCTTCTTTGATGACATTATAAGCTCCTCTGAGTTAGTGTCATCTCTATGTGGATAATTTCCAGATCTATATAACTCTCTTTCTCCTGAGTTCCAGTCTTCCATTACCAACTACTTGCTAAACATCTCTACCCATGTGTTTCATCAACACCTCAAATTCAGATTCACCACAATAGAACTCATTAACTTTTCCCTCAACCCTGCCCTTCCTCCAAGCATCCTTCTTTCTGTTGAGTCATCCTCCCAAGCACCCAAATTTTCAAACTCATAATCTTCTTTGGCTCTTTTCTTTCTCTCATATGCAGTTTCCTAGTCTTGTCAATTTGGCCTCAACAGTATCTCACAGCCATCCCCTTCTCGCCACTTACACAAACACATGGTTCTGACTGTTGGCATTTCTCACACGGATAATAATAATAATAACCTGATCAGTATCTCCGCCTGTAGTCTCTTCCCTCTAATCTATCCTCCATGCAGCTGCCAAAATCATCATCCTAAGGCACATATCTGACCATGTCTTTCTCCTGCTCAAACGCAATCAGGTACTCCCTCCTACTTCTCAGATAAAATGTAAACTCCTTATCCTGGCATTTAGATGCATCCTTAGTCTTATTTCAATATAACTCTCCAGGCTAATTATATATTACTCCTCTTCACACATTCTACAATCCAGTCAACTTGGCCTAATAGCTCTTCCTAATCTTGATATTCTATAGAGTTCTCATCTCCAGGCCTTCACACAGGTTCTCCCACTCATACTTTTTCTTCAAGCCTCCACCCCGGTATCTCCTCCTAGTGGAATTCCCCCAAATGTTATTGTTCATTCACTGGTTCTCTCTTTCTCTCCTCCAAATTACTTTCTGTTTACTTATGTATCGTACTATCTTCTTGAGGGCAGAGACCATTTCATTTTTGTCTCTATAATAACTCTGTAATAATAATAGTCACCATGGCATCAAAGTCCTGAAACGTGGGTTCAAATCTTGTCTGACCTGTGTTAACTATGTGGCTATGGATAATTTACATAGTGCATCCAAGCAACTCCCAAGGTTTCAAATGAATCCTGACTTGCCTCAGTGGTACAAACTCTTCTGTTTCTCTTTGTCTTAGCTCTGGTCCCTCTTTTTGGATCATGCTCTTTGCCCTACGGTTTCCCCTGAA
This sequence comes from Myrmecobius fasciatus, assembly GCA_023553655.1. Classification (NCBI taxonomy): domain Eukaryota; kingdom Metazoa; phylum Chordata; class Mammalia; order Dasyuromorphia; family Myrmecobiidae; genus Myrmecobius; species Myrmecobius fasciatus. The sequence continues at coordinate 1,200 of JAJPUD010013728.1, forward strand.
ACTTGAAATTTGGCTCATGACTAGGCTACTATAGATCAAAGGGCTCTCCATTTCTGTATAAGAAATCAGGTTACTAGCACATTAAATAGAGGTCAGAATATTTAACCAAACAAAATTTAAAATGTAAAGGATGAAAAATCAAGAATCCTTTTTTTTTTTCTTCAGAGAGGCCACCTCCCCTGGGACTTGTACAATCCTTCATGCTTATAGCACTTGTTGTTATGCCATTCCAGTCAAGTCCAACTCTTCATGCTTCCTTCCATTTGGGGTTTTCTTGGCAAAGATACTAGAGGGGTTTGCCATTCCCTTCTCCAGATCATTTTACAGATGAGAAAACTGAGGTAAACAGGGTGGTAAAATGACTTGCCCAGCGTCACATAGCTAGTAAATGCCTGAGACTAGATTTGCACTCAGGTCTTCCAGATGCCAGGCCTGGCACCCTGTCTTCTGCTCCACCTAGCAGCCTTGCTTATAGCACCACCCTGGCATTAAACTCCTCATCCCCTTGTAGCACTCAAAGAGGTTCTAGACAGTTGACACCTACATATGGACCTACACAGTCCATCTAGCTCACAGTACAAGTGAAGGATGAAGTCTAGGTTTGCCTTCTTCACATTATGATGAGCTTCTCCTTTGCTTTCCTTTTTGGTTAGTTACTGAGGAGTACGTCAAGTGGAGACAGCAGAGATAAAGCAGGGAGCGTATGAAAATATGCTTCATCTCCTTCCTAATTTTGCCCAAAGAAGGAACTGCTACATGCTATGAGCTAAGTATTTGGAAGGGGAAGTACATTGTAGCAAGAAGTTAAGATAATTATCAGACCAGGGACTAAGGAGTTCAATTTAACATTCATCAAATACCTACTGTGTGCAAAGCAAAGGGAAAACAAACACAAAAATGAAGCAGTGTTCAAATGAACTGTTCTATCCCAGTTAGATAGCTGGTCCTTATTGAGACAGGTTAATTATAGAAGGCAGTTCCTTAGCACCTTCCCAGAGGCCTTTTCCCCCAGACAGTAGACTCTAGGAACAAGGTTCAAATCCAGTGTATATATGCAGAATTGTTACTGCTTCCCCATCAGAAAGCCCCTCCTAAATCTGACTATCAAGCTATGTGACCTTAGCAGTTATTTTCCCCTCTATGGGCCTCACTTCTTCTGAAATATAAAGGTTAGAGTCCCTGCTTATCTATCAATTATTGTTATAAACTTGGGCATCATTTAATCCTCTCTGCAATGAGCTGGAGAAGGAAATGATAAACTACTCTGCCAAGTTAATCTCAATTGGGGTCATGAAGAGTCAGACACAACTGAACAACAACCTAATCTCAGCTCCTCTGGGCTTCAGTTTCCTCATTTGTAAGATGATTGGGCTGAACTAGAGAATGTACAATATGTCAAGGGTAACAAAAGTATCCAAAAACAGGAATGGTAGGAAGGTGATAGGTTATAAAGGGCTTTTAAAGCTATTAGATAGTGGATTTCATATTTGTTCTTGGAGATAATAGTGAGCCAAGATTTTGCCAAGTATGGGGATGAGATGATGAGACCTTCACTTTAGAAAGAGAGAACATTGCCTGATTTAATAACCATGCCCACAGACACCAACTTAACCACATGGACAGATGTGGTTAGAGCTTTTGGGAGGATGAAGAGAAAAGACATTTAACATAGAATAAAAGACATCTGAGATCCAATCCTTCCTTTTATTGCTAAGTAAACACAGTCTCAAAGGAGGTGATTTGTCCAAGATCTCTCAAGTAGCAGAACTGAAATTTGAAGCCAGGTTTTCCATCTCCAGGTGCTGTTTTGACTGTTCTACACTATCTCCATGAAGCTACTGAAAACTCATGGTTGCTTCCCCAAACAGTAAAGAGTGTGGAACTGCTACCAATTGGAAACCAGGGGTTATAAACCAGTGGAGCTATGTTGTAGAATTGTGGATTGTTTGAACTAAAAAAGAACTCTAGAGATCAATGAGTCAGAGATTTTAGAGCTGAAAGGACTAGGTCATCTTGTCAAAACATTTCATTACAGAGGTGGATATTGAGGCCCTAAGGTTGTGATTTGCCCAAAATTACATGCCTACTAAGTGGCAGAGCCAGGATTTAAATAAAGTCATTTTTACAGCAAATCTAGTATATCTTCCACTTTACCACACTACTTCTAGCTTAGCTCATCAAATCTAGCCCCCTCCCTCATTTTTGCAGTAAATTACACTGAAGCAGAGGGAGAGGAAGTGACTTGGTCAAAGGTACCAGTTTGGGCGGCACAGGGGCCCTCATCTCCATCATCCACCAGCCATTGAAGGAAGGCAGTTTGGGAGCACACAGAAAAGCCCAACAGATAGCCCTACTGCAACAGGGACTCTAGCACTGACCCGGGGTCTAACGATGGCTAATTGATCTCCACACTTCCCCCTTCTGCAGGGCTAAGACCTTGAGTCTTGTCATGACATCTCCAGCATTCCACCTTGGGAAGGAATACATCAGCAGCTTCTTCAGTCTTCTCAGGACCAACTGTCCCATGCCTCCCACAGTTGGAAAAGTCTAGTAGGTTAGCTCCTAGAAGGCACGAATGTATCCTGTGCACCAAACTAGCAACTCCTTGGATATCCTTATATAGCTTGCCCTTTGGATTCAAATGAATCCTGCCCCAGCCAAGGAAAAAGAGCTCAGTGGTTCTTCCCTCTTCAAAGAACAATTCACAGGTTCATAGCATCTTGAGATACAGAATCCCTGACCTTTGGTCTGCTGCATAGGCAATCCTGTAGGAGAAAAAGAGACTCAGTATGTGGAAAGCCTGGATCAACAAAGTTAGATACTAATTTTGATTTGAAGCAATTAGTATTTAGGGGAAAGTGTTCAGAAATTGGGATATCATTCCTGTTATGAGTGTGCATGTATGTGTGTTTGTACATATGTATATTATATGTATGCATATTACTTTCTTAAGGGGGAGAGAAAGAGAGAGAATTTGGAACTCCAAAAAAATTTTAATGAATATGGAAAAATTGCTTTTACAAGTAGTTGGAGAAAAATAAAATGTAATCATTAGTGATACAATTATTAAAATGAGTTACTTATACAGTTATTTTTTTTTAATTTTTATTTTATTTGCATAACATATGTGTGGGTAATTCTTCAACAATAACCCTTACATAGCTTTTCGTTACAAATTTTCCCCCCAACTCCCCACCCCTCCCCTAGATGGCAGGATATCCACTACATGTTAATTATGTTAAAATATTGGCAAATCGAATATATGTATACATATTTCCAAACTTATCATTGGTGTGCAAGAAAAATCTTATCTACACAAACGATATATCAGATAAAGTAAACACAATGTAAGCAAACATCAATCAAGGAGTATGAGAATGTTATGTTGTGGTCCACATTTCGCATCCCTCTCTCTGGGTGTATATGGCTTTCTTCAGTGAACAATTGGAGGTGGTTTGAAACATATCATTGTTGAAGAGAGCCATGTCCATCAGAATTGATCGTCATATAGTACTGTTGTTGCCGTGTATAATGATCTCCTGGTTCTGCTCATTTCACTCAGCATCAGTTCATGTGTAAGTCTCTCCAGGCCTCTCTGAAATCATCTTGCTGGTCATTTCTTACAGAACAATAATATTCCATAACATTCATATACCATAATTTATTCAGCCATTCTCCAATTGAAGGGCATCTATTCAATTTCCAGTTTCTAGCCACTACAAAAAGGGCTGCCACAAACATTCTTGCACATGTGGGGCCTTTTCCTTCCTTTATGATTTCTTTGGGATTACTTATACAGTTATTAAGAGATACTCGTAACTGTTAATAACTGTATCAGTAATTCTTTTTTTTCATTTTATTAAAGCTTTTTATTTACAAAACATATGTATGGGTAATTTTTCAACATTGACCCTTGCAAAGCTTTCTATTACAATTTTTTCTCCCCTAATCCCCACCCCTCCCCTAGATGGCAGGAAGTCTACTACATGTTAATTATGTTAAAATATTTGACAAATCAAATATGTGTATACATATTTTTACAGTTATCTTGCTGTGCAAGAAAAATAGGATCTACAAGAAAAAAAATCTGAGAAGGGAAACTGCATCAGTAATTCTTAATGATAGTTATTAAGAGTTAAAAGTATCATCTTCCCATGTAGGAATGTAAACAGTTTAACTTATTAAATTCCTTATGAATCCTCTTTCCTGTTTACCTTTTTATGCTGCGCTTGAGTCTTATATTTGAAAATTAAATTTTATCTTCAGCTTTGGTCTTTTCATTAGGAGTGATTGAATGTCCTCTATTTCATTAAATATCCTTATTTTTTCTCCTGAAGGATTATGCTCAGTTTTGCTGGGTTGTAATTGTAGTCCTAATTCCTTTGCCTTTCTCAGTATCATATTCCAAGCCCTCTGATCCTTAATGTAGAAACTGCTAAATCCTGGGTAATTCTGAGTGTGGCTTCACAATAATTTGAATTGTTTTTTTCTGACTATTTGAAATATTTTCTCCTTGATCTGGGAGTTCTGGAATTTGGATATGATATTCCTGGGAGTTTTCATCTTGAGATCTCTTTCAGAAGGTGATTGGTAGATTCTCTTGATATCTATTTTACTCTCTGATTCTAAGATTATCAGGGCAGTTTTCCTTGAGAATTTCTTGAAGTATTGTCTTTTTTTGATCTTGGCTTTCAAATAGTCCAATAATTCTTAAATTATTTCTCCTGGGTCTGTTTCCCAGGTCAGCTGTTTTTCCAATGAGATATTTCACATTTTTCCATTCTTTTGATTTTGTTTCATTCTCAGTGCCTCATGGAATCATTAGCTTATGCTTGTCTAATTCTAATTTTTAAGGAATTATTTTTCTCAGTTAGCTTCTGTATATAGTTTTCCCTTTGGACAGTTCTACTTTTTAAAGAATTGTTTTCTGGGGCAGCTAGGTGGTGCAGTGGATAGAGTCCCAGCCCTGAAGTCAGGAGGACCTGAGTTCAAATCTGGTCTCAGATACTTAACACTTCCCTAGCTGTGTGACCCTAGGCAAGTCACTTAACCCCAATAGCCTCAGCAAAAAAAAAAAAAAGAATTGTTTTCTTCATTGAATTTTGGACATCTATTTTTTTCATTTTTGTGCTTCCTTTATCAAGCTATTGACTCTTTTCATGATTCTCCTGTGTCACTCTCATTATTTTTCCCAATTTTTTCTACCTCTTTTATTTATTTCTTTAAATCTTTTTTAAGCTCTTCCAGTTCTTTTTCGGCCTGAGACCAATTCCCCTTTTTTTTGGGGGGGGGGGCGCTTCACATGTAGGCATTTTGACATAGTTAGCCTCTTCTGAGTTGGATTTTGACCTTCTCTGTCACCATAGTAACTTTCTGTAGTTAGATTCTTTTTTGTTGTGTGTGTGTGTGTGTGTGTGTGTGTGTGTGTGTGTGCTGCTCTTTTTCCAGCCTATTTTGTGGCTGTTAAAGCTGAGCTGTTCTTCTAGTATGGAGGGGACCCTGTCCCAAGCTTCTTGTGCTGGGGCTCTGGGTCATGGCACTCACCTACTATGCTGGGACTGCAGGGTCCTGACTGCTTGCCTGTTGCTGCATTGGGGCCGCAATTGTCCTGACCTGAGATTGGGCTCAGGGCCTCCTGTTAGCTTGCTGAGACATCAACTGCATTGGACTGTGTTTCCCTTTTACCCAAGTGAGACAGACCTTTTCTGCTGACCTTGAATTGTCTTGGGCTGGAAAATTTTTTTCACCATCTTTTTGTTGGTTCTGCTGCTCCAGAATTCATTTTGAAGAATTCTTTTATAGTTCTTTGGAGGTAAATTTGGGAGAATTAAGTTGAATGCCTGTCCTATTCTGCCATCTTGGTTATATCTCAAGATATTATTGATGTAGTGCTTACTTATTGATGATTGGGATATAGCTCTGAAAGGATATACCTTATTCAAATTGAAGAGGCTAGGGAAAGGATGTAAAAGTCAAGAAGCCTTGTTTTTTAAGATATATTTAAATGAGGAAATCTTAGAAATGAGACTAGGGAGGGCACCATGATACAGATCAGCGGTGAGGATGAATGGAGGCAGAACCAAAATCAATACTGTTATCAGATTATACTATAGACCTCCTAGACAGAAAGAGGAAATAGATAAGGAGGTCAGGAAACAAATCTGAGGGCCAGCACAGTGGGCACTTTAAGTTTCCAGATATCTGCTAGAGATTTTCCTGCCAAAAATTGAACATCTGATAATTTACTGGGTTATTTTAAAGATAAATCCTTCAAAAGATAGAGGAACCAATGAGTGGGGTTGTTGTTCTGGACCTGATACTCACCCACAAGATAGAATTGGTTGCTGGGGTAGAAATAATGGGAACTTCATGGGTAGGGGAGTACATGATCATTCTATTCTAGAAATTGTGAAAAAATGTGTGAAAGCTAGGCATAGCCTGACCCACTCCCTAGTTTTGTGCAGACTAGATGCCCAAGGGTTTAGAGAAAAGACAGGTAAGATCTCATAAGCAAAACTGATAGGGGAAGTCAGCCCAGGAAGGATGGAAAGCTCGCAAAAGTGAGATGCTAGAGCTGCAAAGACAAACAATTTTTGTAGAAAGGAAATGGGGGGATCTAAAGTGATCAATATGGATGCACAGGGAGGCAAGACTTTAAAAAGACATGTGCAAAAGATGGAAGCAAGGACAGATAAGGAAAGAAGAAATCAAAAGTGTGGCATAATCCTATCAGAATAGTATCAGGAGGAGCCAAGTCTGCTCAAGCTGGAGATGATTAGTCTGTATGAGTGAAGGGTTAAGAAGGGAATATAATCAACAGGTATTTGTTAAGCACCTACTATGTGCAAGCACTCGGCTAGATGTTAGGGAGAAGTTAAATTGCTGCTTCTTTCAAATTGCTTACATTTTACAGGGGAAGCAACATAAGGTGGGGGGTGGAGAGGCAACCAGCTGCCACTGAGAGGAATCAGGAAAGGCCTCATGTAGGAGGCAGTACTTGAACTGACCTCTGAAGCAGGCTAAAGATTCTAGGAGGTTGAGCTGAATAAGGAGGATACTCCAGGCATGGGAGAATAAGGCCTGTTTGGCTCCAGTTGACTTGAGCTGCTGAAGGATTCCATTGGTTGTGCTTGACCCTAGAAGGCAGGATCAGAAATGATGTTGGGCAAGTTGCAGAAGTGACTGATAAAGAATGAGAGACTAAAAAGTTTGAGAGAAAATGGCCTTCAGAATCCACCCAGTCTCACTCACCCTAGAGGCCACAGGAAGGAATGGAACTTGTCCAGGGTCACATGCCCTTGAAGTAGCAGAATCAAGCTTCCAACCAAGTCTGCAGATCCTAGGTCTGATAATCCATGCATCCATTCCACAAGCACCTACTAAATGTCGGGCAGTGGCAGCACAAAGGCGAAAAGAAAACTGTCCCTGACCTCAATAAACTTATTTCTCTAAGTATAAAGCCTGTGTGTGTGTGTGTAAGCACAGTCTCACACACACACACACACACACACACACACACACACATATATCTTTGTGTACACATACACATATACATATCCACTCACAGTGCAGATTCCTTCTGTTCCAGCATGCTGAATTCAAACCAGGATGGGTAGTTTTCCAAATATCATGTCCCCTCCAAAGGTCTCCACACCACAAGTCTTTGTTCATCTGTCATAAACCCAAAAGAAAAGAAAGGAGGAAAAAGTAAGTGTGAGCCTTCCTGAGAATCAAGTTTCACATCTTGCCAATCACATTAGCATATACTGGCAGGATCCACTTTTCCCCGCCTACAGATAATCCAGCTCCCCCCTCCCAACTCTAGTCATAAAAATCCTCCCTGCTTCCAGTAGTCTCCGAAGCTGCACAGTTTCCTGGGGAGTTCCTAAGAAGAGGCAGAGGAGCCCACCCCCACCCAACCTGCCAGCTTTTGCCGCCCTTTATTACTGTCCCCTTCCTCTCTGCCTTCCTCCCTTCTCCCCTCTTTGAAGCTGGAGGGGGTGGGGGTAGGAGGGGGGACCAATGTGAAAGAGGAAGGAGACATGAATATTGACTAGCCAGCGTGCCCTGCCCTCTCCCCACCAGGCAAGAGGTCGTCCTCCAAACGGCAGCGACCTATGTGGCTGCAGAAGCTGCCTTAGACTCAGGGCAGCAGCACCATGTGAATGAACACTGGCTGCTCATAAGGCAGGACGGGACAGTTCGCAACAGCTAGCATCCAGCCCAGCTCTCCTAGGGAGGGAAGCCCAGAGCCAGCCAGCTTGAATTGCCCAGACCCCCTGGGACCAGCTTCTGGGGGTGACTTGCCAAGGATCCGCAGCGGGCAGCCTCCAGCCTTTCCTGAGGTAAGGAGATTCCTTCAGTGGGCAGGTGTTAGAAAAAGGCTCTCTCTCAATCCCCAGGACCCTTGGAGGGAAGAAAAGAAGGTGGGCCCCTTTGGGGCTTCCACTTGGGCTACTCTGGGAAGGCTTTTCTTCCTCCTTCCCCAGACTGAGATTCCCCCAGGGAATCGGGAAGCCCCGTGTTTCCCCGCTGGCTAGCAGGGGCGGTGCTGGGCAGCTGAGCAGGTGACACCTGCACCTTCCCGAAAGTCCCAGCACTTCTCAGGTGAAGCCTGACTAGCAAAAAAGCTGTTTTAAGAGCTGTGGGGAACGTCCCTCCTGAGCTTTGCTTCTGCTTTATTTAGCTGGAGTTCCTTTCTTGAGACAAAGTAGAAAGAGACTGGAAGCCTAGAGCACTGCCCCTTGCCAACCATTTACCTCCCCTCAGTTTAAAGGGGCTTGATGCCTCCTCTTCTCCTCCTCTTAGAAGCCCTGGCTGCCTTCAAGATCCAGCTCAAAGACCCCCGGTCTCTGGAAGCCCTTCCCTGTCCCCCGGTAGCTGTCAGGGGCAGGGGATCTAGTCTGCAAGTATCTGGGGTGGATCTAGTTTCTATGCTATCTCTTCTGTTCGAACATAAGATCCTTGAGGGCAGGAACTGTGTTTTCTGCCTCTCTTTGTCTATCCAGCACTTTTCCCCGGGGCCCTGGCCACATAGTAGGGGCTTAATAAATGCTTGATCCCCCAGCTCATAAGTGGTACAGCCTGGAGGAGAGCCCATCTTTTTCTGGCCCCAAATGCAGAATCTTCCAGGCTTGACAGGCTGCCTTTAGTTTAGGTTATGCTCTGAGATCTCTCTCGGATCTTATGTTGCATGTTCCAAGACCCCAGCTCAGCTCCCTTTTAATTCTTCACACTTCATTTCCAGATATGCCCAATCTCAGCCATTTTCTAGCTTTTGACCTTCTTGTCTGTGAAGGGCCTAAACCCTTGTCAGACACGGTCGGTAGCTTCCCAAGCTGTACATTCAATTCAACAGCAAAGACTTCCTGAGGTCTTACTATATAGGTATGGTCTGGGCTTCACAAAGTTTACTGGTTCCCACATTCTAATCAAAAACTTGAGGGAGGAGGGAGATCCTTCTACTTTGTGGCAGCAGTGAGAATGAGAAGAATAAGGATGAGGAAGATGACAGAGTACCTTTCGGTTGCATTTTCCAGTTTGCAAAGTGGTCCTTAGTACAGGCAGGACCATTTTCCAGATGAGACAGTTGAAGCTTGTAGAGTTGAAGCGACTTACCTTTAGTAACACATTAACAGTATCTATACTATTTCTATGTGTTATAGTCGGCTCAGGGACTCAAGACCAGGTTCTCTAATTCCAAGTCCAATGACCAGCAAATGGGTTTCAGAAGCAAGTAAACAATTTTGCTGGGAGGTGGAAGGGAAGAGACTATCTGGAGTTGGTTTGATTTGTTAATTCTACCTTCTGAACCTCAGACTAGGCCCTGGAAGCTGGAGAAGAGGGGAGGGGGGAGAGTAGGCAGGTATCATGTGAACACCATGTGTGAGATAAACCTGATTTAGAACCGCTTTGGGTTTTAAAAAACTTTTAGATGTTTTTGACCACTCCTAAATCATTTCCATGTAAGTGGTTATACGTGACAGAAAATTTGAGACTTCTGGCTTTGCAAGTTGTCTCAGTCAAATGGGAAGTACTTTATATGCACATCTAGCCAGCTATTAGAGTCAATTCAAGAAACGATTCAACAAAATTAATTTCCGTGTGACATTTGGAACTGGGGTTACAAAAAGAAAAGAAAGCAAGTCAGTCCCTGTCCTCAAGGAACTGGCATTCTATGGGACCCATGCCATATAGTATCAATCAATCCACATGCATTTATTAAGCCCCTACTATGTGCTCGGCAATTTGCACTTGCATAAATAAAGAAATACAAAGTAATTTGAGAAGGGGTGAGTACTAACAATTGGAGGGGGCTCAGGAAGGGTCTCCGATGGAAAGAATCTAGGAATTCTCTGAGGCAGATTTGAGAGGGTGTCATAAGAAGCAGAGGAGGATATGGCATTGAGAGCTGTTTGCCTGTACCAGAGAGTGCAGAAGGGGGACAAGAGGAATTCTGCCAGTCCTTAGGTGGGAGCCAGATTGATGGAGAACTTGAAACACCAGGCAGAGAAGTTAGTGTTTCATCTCAGACATAAGGAGGCTCTGAGTTTTAAGTCAGAGGATTTGCATTCAAATCCTGGCTACATCACCTACTACACATATGTATGTGGTCAGGACACTTCATCTCTCCAGGCTTTGATTTCTTTATCTGCCAAATGAGGGCGTTGGGATTAGATGGCTTTTTAAGGCCCCTTCTGGCTTTCAATCTGTGATCTTAATCTGTGGCCCCTTTATCACTATGGTTTGCATAACCACGCTCTGAGCTCTCTTCCAGCTCTAATATGATAAGACGAGAAACCTAGACCAGGAACAGGAAGACTGGTCAATTCAATGAAGGCAATAAACAGAAAGAACCCCAGAAGTCATCTAATCCAACTCCCTTCTTGCAAAGAAGAGGAAATGGAGCTGGGGTATCTACATCAGCATCCCCCCTCTGTCAGAAAGTTTGAGGAATGTTGTATACACATAGCCACAATGAAGAGAATCCACTGAACAACTGGACAGAAAAATTCGGGGGGGGGGTCTGTATACTCTCCAGTGGCATTCAAACTCGGGCTGAAACCCAAGGGAGACACGGCTATATATGGCCTCTGCCCCCACAGTCCAATATAGGGATGAGACCCACTAAAAGAGAACTAGAATTCACAGTAGCCCTTGGTCACTGTGCAAGAGAGGGTTGAAGGATATGCTACATAAAGTAAGAGTGGGGAGGCTTTTACTGACCTGAGCAGGGAAGAGCATGTGAAAGAGAGGCCATTTGAGTCAGGCTTTAAAGGCTAGCTAGGAACTCAACAGAGGTGGCTAGATGAGGTAGTGGATAGGGCACTAGACCTGGAGTCAGGAAAACTCATCGAAGAAGTTCCAGTTCAGCCTCAGACACTCAGGCAAGGCACTTCACCCTATTTGCCTCTGTTTCCTCATCTGTCAAATGAAATGGAGAAGGAAATGGCAAACCACTCCAGTATCTGTGCCAAAAAAACCACAGATGGGGTCATGAAGAGTTAGACAGGACTGAGACAACTGAACAACAACAAAAGGACAACTTAACAACAATAACACAGGAAGGAAGGAAGGGAGAATCTCACTGTTGGAAATAACAGTAGCAAAGGCCTGGAAGAGGGAAAGCGAAGGTTGGACTCATGGGGCGGAGAGCAGGCCAGCTTCCTCAGAAGAGATAAGGCTGAGAAAGCAGAGTAGGGCTGAGGGAGGAGGGAATAGGGTCTTGAATATCAGGCGATGGAGCTCAAAGAGAGAAGGAACACACAGGGCAGGGCTTCTCATCATCATCTCCCAGATGATGCCTCGATTTGGAGTCAAGAACATAAGATCATCCATTGGGAAAGGCATTAGATTGCACGTCTCAGGGGACTGTGTTTGAAATCCCCCTGGGCTACTCACTCACTACCTATACAACTTCAAGGTCCCTTCCAGCTCTAAATGTAGAATTCTCTGAGTTCAAATCTGGCCTTAGATGCTTCCTAGCTGTGTGACCATGAGCAAGTCGCTTGACTTCTATGAACCTCAATTTCCTCATCCATAAAGTGAGGATAATAATAGTTTTGATCTCCCAAGGTTGTAGTGGGGATCAGATGAGAACATGTATATAATAAAGCACTTTGTCAGCCTCAAAGTTGGATGCCAAGTGAGTTAGTGTTATAATCCTTACAGATGGAAAAAGGATGGCTTAGAGAATGACTTGGCCAAGATCATCTAGCTAGTAAGGGGCAGGACTATAACTGGAATCCAGGTCTTCTCATTCCAATCCCAAGGATTCTTCTTCACCTCCTCATCACCTCAAAAACAAACTTTTCCTTAAGAGTCTGTGTTATTTAGAAATAGGCCTAGCCCAGAGCCAAACTGGGTAGGCCCCCAGGGACACCATCCTTGCCCTCCAGTACAGCCCATCCCCGGTTCAGCTTTCAGAGATCTACTGTCTATACCCTTCTTCCCCTCCCTGCTCAAACCTACCCTCAGAGGATATGTAACAGGCCCAGGGGAGGTGAGGCAGCTGAGACATCAGAATTCTAAACTTGATGCTTTACCTGAGAAGGAAGGAAGGGCTTGGTGACCAGTTAAGGGATTTCAAGCATCAACATGCTGCTGGGGGAACGATTGGACAGCATCTGGCCCTTGGGCCTTCCCACTGTCCCACTCTCCAGGTAATATTTCTTGGCTCTGAATATATCTGGCTTGCCTTCCCTTCTTTCTTTCAAGAGCCACCTTCCTGCTCCTTGAACTTTTCACTCCGAATGATCAAATGGGCAGTCCTAAGCCAGTCCTTTCAAGGCAACAGAGTCTTCTGGATCCAAAGCCTTGAGTTCACATGCCAGTTCTGCCACACACTTCAAAGTCTCTTAACCTTTCAGCCTTACCTTCCTCATCTATAAAATGAAGGCCCTGGAGTAGAGGACCATGGACAAAAGATAGTTAAATAAGCCCAGTGTACTCGGAGGAAGAGAGGAGAAAGGGGTATGCTTAGGGAAATATTCCCCGAATGCAGTCTATGACTCCAAAGGAATTCTGACCACTCTCTGTTATTTTATTAACCTTATGTTACACATTCCAGGTTGGAGCTGTTGGTGAGAGGCTTTGTGTCCTATGTCTAAGAAAGTATAAATCCCTCCAGCCCCTAAGATCTGCGGATCATTAGAGAGATCGAGTTATTATTTCCTAGATGGAGCCAGCCTTCTGAGAGCAGTGATATGGGTAGCCTCATTTCCGCAGGCCACACAAAGAAGGGAACCCGACAGATGTATTGAGGTAGACCACAGATATACCTGTGTCTTCTTGCCTCCTCCCCTTGAGGTTTAGAGATCACTACAATGAGCCCTCTAGTCAGGCCAACTTAGTAGTGGGAGACTTTGTGGGTGCTCCCCGGAATTCTGTGCCTGCTCAGAACAAGCCGTGGCCTGCTGGAAATCTCTGATCTCCTGGCCGATAGTGACAGCAGGAGCAGGGCTGACCCTGAGAACACGGGGGAAGATGGGTTGGCCTTCAGCAGCTTTCTATCTCTTGGTCTATCTAGCCTAATTACCTCATTGTTCTCTCTAGTTTCCCTCATCTGTCAAACAGAACAGTAATCAGATAATCAGTCTCAGAGTTGTTGTGCACGCATCCCAAGCCCCATGTGGAGATTAGTGACAACTTTTTTAAAGTGCTCCCCAAAGCCTAGATTTGCTGTTTCTTTTGCCAACAATTCAGGAGGAAAGAAAAGAAAGAGTGGCACAATAGCAATGGCCCTGGCTAGCCCTTCTAAATCCATGGAAAGCTGGCAAAGGGCTATCCAAAAATTATTTCATTTGATCCTCATAATAATACTGTGAGGTCAGTGCTATTATTAGCTCCATTTTTTCAAATGAGGAAACTGAGGCCCAGAGAACTTAGATGATTTGCCTGAGGTCACACTGCAAGTAAGTGTATGAAGTGGAATCTGAACTCAGGTCTTCCTGACTCTAGTAGTCTTCCTCTTATTCCTTTTTCCAGAAAAGGAAACAGTCAACTAAGATGGTCATCTTTGGGAGCTCTGAAGTACGTGTATGTCTTTTTAAGGTTTCACATCCATTTCATTTGACTCTGATGTTTTATCGGTAGAAGGGACCTTAGAGCCCCTCCCCTTTTACTGAGGAGGAAACTGATTAATGACAGAGAAATTAAGTGACTTGTGCAAGATCATTCAGCAGGTGGCTTGACTCCACATCCAATATTTGGGCTAGTTTCTGTTTACCACAGCCTAAGGTTTATGCCATTTGGAGCTGTGAGGGACCTTAGCAAATATCAGAGCACTTCCCCGAGTCTATATTTCAGTACCTATTGTGGGCTGAGCACCAAGTTAGACTTGTGAATGTTGCAGTTAGTTTGACACTTTAACTGAAATGGGGCTGGCTGCTGGTAGCTCTGCTCAGAGCCCTGCGCCACAAGAGCCAGCTGCTTGGGATGAAGGCAGGTTCTACCTTGCACCCCTCCTGAGGCTAGACTCTTGGACAACTTCCAGACTAAAACATTTCAAAAGTAGGTGCCCTCTGATAGGGATCCCTGGTGGAGCTTTCAAACTCTCTTCCTCATGGAAAGTTACCAAGAGGTTAACCAAAAAAAAAAAAAAATGTCAGTTCCACCCAGAACACTGGAGTTGGGGAATAAGGGCTGGTTGGTTATACAGGGTAGCAGAAGGTTTCTGATGGCAGTGACTGAGAGACATTCTGTGTGGGAGAAGGAGGTGGGACCTTGACAAATCAGTAAAATAAGCATTGCACGACTAGCTGACCTCATGCTGTAGGGATAGGAGCTGGACCTACGAATTCCCTAATATGTAGTAGATCCTGGTCAAGAAACTCCCACTACAAAGGCCAGACAGCATCGTTTCTGCAACTTAGTCTTAGTAATTTGCCTAGAGTTTCATGAAGTTCATTGATTTGTCCAAGGTCACACAGCTACCATGTGTCACAGGCTAGACTAGCTTCAAGTGTTCTAGGCTTTCAGGGCAGCTCTTCATCCACCATGCCTCTGATCTTACCCCTAATAAAAACCAGGCTTCCATGATTAAACTGCCAACTCCCAGAGCAGAAGTGAGAAATGTCATTCAATTTGACAAACATTTATCAAAGTGCCTCCTTGTATGGCAATCATTATGTGTGGTGCTTGGGATACAAAGACAAGAAATAAGGCATCCCTGCCTTTAAGAAGCTGACATTTTTTCTGTGCTGTAGCCCATGTAATCAGAAAAGGAAATAAACTGAGGGGGAAAGAAGTCAAAACTAGAGAGAGAAAAGAAGAGAACATTTAGTTCAATCTCCCTCCCCCACTTTACAGAAGAGGAAACTGAGGTTTACAGAAGTTAACTGATTTGCCCAGGATAACAAAGGTCCTCAGTAATAGGACCAGGATTCAAAACAAGATGCAGATGTGATAAATATATAAGAAAGAGACCTCCCCTGTCCTCAAGGAACTTACATTCTAGTAAGGAAAGACAACACATAGAGGATAATGATAATCAGGGAAGACGAGTATATGGAGACATGGCCCAAGGTAGAGGACTAAATGGTAATGAATGCAGAACTGAAGTATGATCTGGTGCCTAGGGCCAGTCAATAGATGTAGTCAGCTAAATGGGCTAGTTGGGCTGACCAATCACATGGCCTAGGATCCTAGGACAAGAGTTCCAAAAATGAGTAGATTCATCCACTAGAGCATAGATTCAGGAACAGCTGCATATGGAGGTGCATGGCTCATGTCTAGTATGGAGGGTGCTGGTTCAAGTAGGGTAAAGCAGATCATTATTATGGACAGGAAAATGGTGAGATGGCCTAGGGGGGCAAACAAATGAGATGTAAAATTGAAACATAGTGCCATGTTGAACCATGCCTTTCTTCTACCACCAAGATTTTGTCTCAGATCCAGAAATAACCATCAGGCTCACCCAGGGTCTTCTATCACACAGCCACATCCCAGGTCTGTGGATTTTGAACAGTTTCCTGACTCTCATCCAGCCCTAGTAGCCTGCATCCACCATTGTAGTTGAATTGATCTCTCTGGCTTATAATCTTCCTTCCTAAATCCAGGACTCTGTTTCCATTACTCTCTTCCTTCTAGGTATGATTCTCCAGTGTCTTCTAAATATCCCAGACACCTAATTCTTTCCAGGACCCATATCCTTTTTTTTTAATTGTTTTAAACTATTTTCAAAATTCTGAATAACTCCGCCCTCCTAAAGATGTCAATTAGTCAGTCAAAAAGCATTTACTAAGTACTCAATGTGGCTGGAGAGGCAAAAAAAGGCAAAAATACCCTCCAGGAGCTCCCATTCTAATAGGGGAGACAATGTACTAACAGCTGCATGCATGTAGCCCTAGATAGCACCACTGGGCAGACACTAACAGTTGGGGAGAAGGAAGGAGGGAGGGAAGAGGGGCCTGGAAAGTGGAATTTGAGCTGGATCTTGAAGGAAGCCAAAAGGCAGAGGGAAAGAGAGGGACAGCCAGGCCAGCACCTAGCTCACAGGGGCCCTTAAT
Source organism: Myrmecobius fasciatus (assembly GCA_023553655.1). Classification (NCBI taxonomy): domain Eukaryota; kingdom Metazoa; phylum Chordata; class Mammalia; order Dasyuromorphia; family Myrmecobiidae; genus Myrmecobius; species Myrmecobius fasciatus. The sequence goes on from JAJPUD010013728.1 coordinate 17,708, forward strand.
CTCTGTTAAATGAGTGAATAAGAACATGCCTTAGACAATGCCTTCTTTCCCTTTGGAGGTCATGGACCCTTTGTGCAGGCTGGTGAAGTTTGCTGGGCAGCTATATCCCAGCAGCTCTGTAGGCCAAAAGACTCCAAACTTGCAGCAGATTAAAAACTATAGTGATTTCAAAGTAGTGGTGAACACAAACTCTCTTTCAAGATATCTACAATAATTATAATAGGATATGAAAATATCTGCAGTTTCTATTGGTGAATTTCAGGGAGGCTGTGAACTCAGAAAGAAAATTATATCTTTATTTTCACTAACCTACAGCTAATTCTACTGTGTTTTGTTACCTACATTTCATCACTGAAAGAAATGCTAAATTTCAGTTAGAAGTAGTAGAAATAAAGATTGCTTTCCCTAACCAAGTTCGTAGGCTCCCTGAAATCTGCCCACATAAAGAACTTCGGCTTTCTACCATTGTCTTTCTACATGATAGCATCCAGTATATCTCCATTGACTCTTATCCCCTTCCCTTCTTCTCCACATTCTAGTTGTTTTCTTACTTAGTAAAACTTACAGCTTACAGAGCATTTCGTGTTGAGTTTCAAATGACACCAGGTCATCTGTTTGGAAATGTACAACAGGAAATGATTGGTCTGGAGCTCAGCAGATGTAAATTTGGAACTGCAGATGTTGATTTGCAGAAGCAGCTACATAGAGACTATAGTTAAAGCCAGAATAGGGGAAAAGATCTCCAAGGGAGTGTGGAGAGAGAAAAGTTGAAGTCTAAGAACCCAATATTGGGGTTTTGTAAAACTCACTGGAGCAATAACCCCAGCAAACCTTCTTCAAAATCTCAGTTGTGGGTCTTAAGGCAGGCCAAGAAAAAGTGTCTGGATAGAAGGCAGCATGTTAAAAATCACTACCGCAGTATGCATTTTTATGCCGAATGACTGAATGAATGAAACTGTGTGCCAAACCCAGTGCTAGTGCTGGGGACACACACACACACACACACACACACACACACACACACACACACACACCAGACAGTTCTTCCTTTCTAGGGAGGGCCTTTTGTTAGTGCAAGGATGAGTGAGGTCATTGTGGAGTAGATTGGCACATCCCATCTAGGAAGAGGGGCAGAGGTAATTCAAAATTTAACTTTCCATCCCTGAAGAGAAGGGTAGTCAAGGCCATTGACCATTAGCAGTTGGCAAGGAGGCTGTGGAGGAAGTGTGACCTGAAAGGGAGCTGTGAAATGATACATAATGAGAACTTGCTTGAAATTGTGGCGCTTTATAGTTTGCAAAACATTTTCCTCCCAATGACCCTGTAAGGACCAATTGAGCCAGGATTACTAGCTCCTGTTGTTATACATGTAGAAGCTAATAGGGTTCAGAGGTGGAAAGTGTAAAGAACACCAGACCAGGAGGCAGAAGGCAAGGGTTCTAGTCCCAGATGTACTATCTCCCACCATACTACCTGACTTGAGCAAAGTCACTTCTCCTTGGCCTGTTTTCCCATTTAACAAGAAAATGGGTAATTTCTCGGGGGAAGAGATCATGTTGAATTTGTGGCAATTAAGATGCCTTTCAGCCCTGCAATACTTGGCTTCAACATGAACTTCCCCTCACTAGCTCTTTTGGCACCATCCTCATTAACTACGGGTCATCCAACAGCATCGATTGTGATTGGCTAGAGCGCCGTCCTAGCCACTGTAGGGGAGAGATGAGTTGGGGGTGAGAGGGAGGTACAGATGTGAAAGAGAAAAAAAAAAGCACAAGAAATTCTCAAGCTGGAAAGAACATAGTCCAAGCTCCTCATCTTATAGAAAAAGAATCTGACACTTTTCCAGTGTCGCAAAGCGAGAGAATGACAGGAAGAGGACTTGAAGCCACAGCTGGGTCCTCTGACCCCTAGCCCAGAATACCCTTCCTCAAGAAGCATATGGCTTAGATGCAGCTGGTGCCCTTAGTTTCCCCTACTCTGAAGCATAGTCTGCTATAGGATTGATTGATGTTTTTGCTGGAGTGCAAAATGAGTCAGAAAGGATGCCATTCTTGGCCTTCTGGAGCTTGCTAGCTTTCCTGGACTGCAAACAGACTGTATGTGAATGATCTTGAATCTTCTTGGTCAGGATGCTACCTCTGCCAACACAGATCACACTGAGAGGTGCAGGAATTTACCCAGAAACACATGGCTAATGCCATAAGTGGAATTTGAACCTGGGTTTCCCTGGCTCCAAATCTAGCATTCTAGCCACCATACCACACTGCCTAGGTACACTGATACCATAATTGCTCACCTGTTTCTAGAAGACTTTACACACATGATCTTATTTGAACTTCACAGCCCTAGAAAAGTTGCTTTGTGCAGGGTCACAAATGAGTGGTAGAGCTAGGCCTCAAATCCTAGTATTTTGGCTTTGAGCCCATTATGCTTTTCACACCTCCACAAGGCCTCTTCAAGTTTCAAAGGTTGGTCATGCAACAATAACCAAAGAAGAAGAGGAAGAAGAAAAGACAATCATATCAAAAGAGCTGCAAATCTTTATATGACCTGTTCAGTGAGGTACACTATCTCATAGCAGATTAATTAATCTGTTAGCTTTTAACTAAAACCTCCCATGTCCAAATGTTTACTGTGGCAAGGAGTCTCAAATGGGAGGAGTCCACAAAGTTACCTGCTAGCTGTTTCTCAGCACAGCATCTGTAGCCTTCATGTATCCAGAATCATCCAGACCAGGAATTCCCTCTCTTCATCTCTGCCTTATAGAGTTCTTTTCTTCCTTCAAGGACCCAACTCAGCTGCCACCTCCTCCACTAAGCCCTTTCTGCTGATCCCTGTTGACAGGGGTTTTGAGTTTACCTTACCTCTACATATATTGTCTCTTCCCAGTAGAATGTTAGTAACTTGAAGTCCGGGCCTGTTCAGTTCCTTCTTGTCTTTTTGTCCCCAGAGCCTTAGCATAGGGCTTTGCAAATAAGAGGCAGTTAATAAACATTTGTTGACTTGGTTTCTCCAGTTATTAGTTATTATTAGCTCTGTGATTTGCACAGGCCTTGAGCAATTCATATATCCAGAGCTGGAATGATTACTCGAAGCTCATTCCAAAGACCCTATTTCCATACCCTGATTCCGTGCTCATCAAGTGGCCTCTTGGGCCTGTGGTATGACTGGCCCCTCTGGAGCACCAAAATGTTAACATTGAGGTTTCTCCCGACCATTATCCTTCCTGTCATTTTATAATAATCCAGAAATAATAATCATTATGATAATCCAGAAATCTCATTTGTGGGATTGTCTTTAAAACAAAGAGATCCTGGAATTGAGTGTTTTTCAGCCTACTTTTCAAAAAAAAAAAGTCAACTATATGCTAATTTCAAAACTACCAGTGGGGTTTTCCTGCCTCAGGCCTCTCTGTCTGGTGAGTGTGGAATCAGAGCAAGGCAACCTGGCAGGAAGCCTGGAGTCAGCTGGTCAGGGCATCCTCTTCCTAAGATGGTACTAGGGACATGTGGATTTTGTATTTCTCTCAGTCCTTTATCTGACAAATCAGGAAACTGAAGCCCAAAGACATCAAGTAACTTACTCAGCGTCATCTAGGTGGGGATCGGCAGGTTCTTTCCATTGGGCCACCCTTCTGACTTGGCTTTCAAAAGACTGTTATGGTTTTTCTAAAGCAGAAAAATTGGCCTCAAAATAAACTCTATGTTCCCCTTTCTCTAATTTTTTCACTAATTCCTCATAGCTTAAAAAACACAGTAAGTTCAGTGTATATTTTTCACTCATCTCCTTGCTCCTGGTCAGAAATATCCCCTTGTTGTGTCAATATTGGCTCTTTCAGACAGACCTTTTGATTCCTTGAACCAATTGATACCCTCTAAATTGGTGAGGCTCTTTTTTCCACCAGAAGAGGGTATGTTTCATCTGCTTTTCTCCAGCAGAAGATCAGCAGTAATGTCAGCTCCCCAAATTTAGACTAATTGGTTACATATGGATATTTTGAGAAATATTCAAAAGACACTTTCTCTTCCAGTCTTGTGGGAATAAAATTCCTAAGTCAAAGTGACTTTTTCTAAGAGAGAGCTAAGTCCAAGGGTGCTCAGCTACTCAGCTCACACTCTGTGGCTCCTCAACAAAAGTTGCCCTTTTGCCCTAAATTGGGTTCTTGGGACTGGCTGAGAGCCTTGAGGCAGAATAGTTCCATTTGGGGCTTTTAAGAGAATAGGAAAAATTAGTATGCACAATAGTTAAAAAGAAGAAGACTGAAAAGTACCAAGACTCTAGGACTTCAGGGGCTCAGATTTCAGGATCCTGCAGTAGGATGTGCAATATATTGTAATGATGAAAGGAATAATGGAAAAGAGGAGCCTCAGGAGAGAGACTTTAATGTTTCTGGGCTCTAGTGGGACAATCTCATAAGTCAGAGCAAGGCAGTTGGGTTCCTTGAGTGCATTCCTGTTTTCTCTAGCAAACCAGGCTGTCAAGGGGTCCAGAGTTAGCTAAGATGGCACTGGAGGTCCTCTGATTTTCTTTTTCTCTTAAGTGCCTCCTACCAACACTCATAGCTGCTCCTTTAGCTCTTCTGAAGCAATGCCCAGTGGGAATAAACCACTTAATCGTTATGACAGCAATGACTATTCCCATTTTTCTAGCACTCTAAGGGCATCCAATGCTTCTTCTAATCAAGTACTCTCCGAGGTCTCCTGTATTCTCTGCTTCTTCCTTTCTCCCAAGCTCACTAACCAAGCTGACACTCCACCTTTAATAAAATGTTTCCTGTAGTAAGGCTGACCTATTAATGGACACCTCCAGAGAAAGTAGAGCAAGAAGTGTGGATTTAGTGCCTACAAAGGGTCATAGGAGCCAATCAGATAATGAATGCTAAAGCAGAGCCAAGTAGATAAGCATAGCACATCTGGACAACTAAGCCAGCAGATGAGGAACAAAGGAGACAGAAGGACCAGAGAAGGCATTTGGGGTTCTAGCCTTGGATACTAGACTGACAGCTGCCAGAAGTAAGGAAGCTCCAATTTGTAAAGCCAAAATCAATTAAATCAAGGGGGAAAAAAAGGAAGCTCGGAGTCTCCGGAAGATATTTTAATGCCTTTGAAATCTTAGAATGGGGACTCCCTTCAGTGATGCAGACCACAACCTTCTTATCCTCTGTGACTCTCGTCCAAGACCTCCCACAAATCCTCCACAGGAGGTTCCTCTAATTTCGCTCTCAAGACATCACATGCAAGCTTGGCTATTGTTTATTCCTTGTTCTTGCTGTATAACTTGTCTCTCTTCCTTTTCTCTCTAATGACAGCTTTCACATCCTCCCTTCTGTGACTTTCCTTGTTGGTGATGTGTTACAAGTGCTCATGCCCATGTGCTACTCTGTTGTCCTCTGAGTGACCTGTACCTACATTACTTGTAGTCTTAAAGCATCATTAGAAAAATACTGATCCTAAAAGAAAGATGAGACTTTGCTTCAGGGACAAGATTGAAGGTCGCCAAAATCAGTCATTTCCCAAAGGCAGTCTAGCCTGTTTTTGTCCTCTTTTTCATTTTTGGGCCTAGCTTATGTCCAAGTATATATGTTAAGTAAAGGTATGGGTTGTTCTACCAACTTCATCCACAAGGTTGATTATTCCTAGGCACAAGATACTTAGGCCAAGTTCTTTTAAATGATTAAGAATCTTTAAGAGATTCCATGATATCCCAACAAATGAGATCATTTTCGTAGAGCACATAGCATGTGCCTGACATAGTAGCTGCTATATAGTTGCTTATTCCCTTTCCTTCCCCCCACTTCTTGCATTTGATATAATCAACACAAGAATCTCCTCCAACAAGATGTGTCCCTTGCACGTATACAAATCATACAAAATCACTTGAAATATAAAACGAAAGAGATGACTTTTTCATTAATTATGAATTTCTTTACAAGCTTTACAAGCAATTTATACATTTGATCTCATTTGATCCTTTTGTAGTCCTTTGAAGAAGGTGCTATCATTATCCCCATTTTACAAGTAAGGAAACTCCAGCTGAGAAATTAAGTGACTTTCCCAAGATCACATAACCAAGTAACTAAGACAGGATTCAAAACCCAGAGCTTCCTGATTTCAAGTCAACATTCTATCCACAAATCATTATAAATGTCTGACTCTTTTATGGGGAAGTTCAGCCTAAAGCCAGGCCTGTTGGGCTTTCAGCAGCCTGTACAAGACTACTGTTAGAACCTAAACTCTGTAAAGAAGTAATTTGGCTTACTTCTCACTTGCTTATCTAAGAGAAAAGCAGCTTGGAGCAGAATTCAGCCTCATTGCCTAAATAAAGTAACGGACCTCAACTTTTTTTTTCCATCTGGGTAAAGACCAAATGGACCAGAATCTATTCAACCTTGTTCTGCCTTTGCCAAGGCAAAGGTGATATCCACCCATATTCACCAGAATATATGGCAGAACCTTGAGCAAATCCCTTAACCCTTCTTGCCTCAGTTTCCTCATCTATAAAATGGAGTTGACCTTGATGTCTTCTAAAGTCCTTTCCAGGTCTAAATCTAAGACTATAATCATATCATTCCTTGTTTATGAAACTTCCAAAGGAAAAGGTATACGCCTTTATAAACAATAACACTAAATCCCTGTATCCTTTAGGCTACTTGGGAACCCACTTAGGCCACCAGGTCAGCCCAGAGCAAGCTTTAGAGAAATCTAATAAACTGATTCCCGTCCAACAGAACTCTGTGGCAATTCCATAACCAAAGTCCAATATAATGGAAATTGGGTCTTCATCTGCTTAGAATGCCAGTGAGTTCTCAGGAACTCAAGAAGACTGACTGTTGAATGTAGGCTAAGAACAGATCCACAGTCCAAAGAGAAAGTCCTCTGAACCAAGGAACCAACTGCAAGTGGGACCAAGGGAGTCGAGCCTCAAGTTTTGAGACATTGTTAGGCCACAAGCATGACATTTTTAAGACTATGTTCAATATCTCAAACTTTTTGGAGTCCCAACTCTGAACCTCTTCCCTTAGACCTCCTCATTCCCACTCATACAATAGCCCTCACTAATGGGAATCATACGTCTGGGGCAATGAACCCTGTGGGCAAGGAAAGCGTGGAGCTGGAGGATCTAGGTCATCTGTATTCCCAACTCTATCATTTGACAGTGCAGAAAACTGAGTCTCAGGGGAGTAAAATGATTTGGCCAAGTTCACAACATAACTCCAGGCCCTCTGCATCCCAAACCCAGGGATCTTTCTGCTACAGAGCACAGCAGCATTTGCCGCGTGCCAACTCCAACAGATTTCTTTAATGATCTCTTGCTTGCCATAGCTTTTGGCTTCTTGGCAATCCTCCTACTTCCTGACCTCTCTGGGTAGCTGTGACACTGCTCTTTTGGGGTTCAGTGTGTCTGACTACTCTTTTTCAAACTCCTTTCTTGGTTCTTCATCTATTGTTGGTTCTTCTGTCCACTAACTATGGGTGTCCTTTAAGGCTCTGTCCTGGGCCCTTGTCTCCTTTCTGTCTGTATCATCTCACTTGGTGATCTTGTCAGCTCCGGTGTGCTTATCATCTCTGTTGAGAGGTGATTTCCCGAATCAGGTCCTCATCTCTCCTCTGACCTCAATCCTGCATCCCCAACTGCTTCTTAGATCTAAAACCATATTTATGCCTTCAGAGTTAACACATCCAAAACAGAACTCTACCTTTCTGCCAAAGCCTTTCCCTTTTCCAGCTTCCCTATTACTGTTATAAGCACCACCATCTTCACTGTTCTGCAGGTTCCAAAGTTTGATGTCATCATTGACTCCTCAGTCTCATTCACTACCCTACATGTCCAATTTGTTCTCAGATCTCGTTCCACCCCTTGCATGCATCTCCTCTCCACTCATATAGTCACTATCCTAATTTAGGCCCTCATCACCTCTTACCTGAATTATTGGAATAGCCATATTATTGGTTTTCCTGCCTCAAGTCTCTCCCTACTCGAAAATATCCTGTCAAAATGATTTTCCTGAAGTGCAGGTCTGACCATGTCACCCCTTCCCCAAATCAACAAGCTCCTTTTGTTCCAATTACCTCCAGGATCACATATAAATTTTTCATTTGGTATATAAAACCCTTCTGAACCTAAGTCCTAACTACTTTTCCAATCTTCTTACCTCTTCACATGTTCTGGGACATGGCCACAAGGACCTCCTTACTTTTCCTTGAACAAGATACTTCATCTCCTGACTCCTTGCCTTTTTGGGTCCCCAATACCTGGAATGTTCTCCCTCCACATTTCTGTCTCCTGGTTTCCTATAAAACTCAGCTCAAATCCTGCCTTCTGCAGGAGACCCTTCCTAGGCTCCCAGTTATCGGTGTTTTCCTCTCTGAGATAACCATATCTCCTGTCCATAGTTGTTTGCATGTTGTCTTCCGTATTAGAATGTGAGCTCCTCAAGAGCAGGGACTGATAAGTGTGGAGATATGTATTCATATATTCGATTTGTCAAATATTTTAACATAATTAATATGTAGTGGATATCCTGCCATCTAGGGGAGGGGTAGGGAGTATGGGGGGGGGGATTGTAACAGAAAGCTTTGTAAGGGTTAATGTTGAAGAATTACCCATACATATGTTTTGCAAATAAAAAGTTTATATATATATAAAAGAGCAGGGACTGTTTTTGCCCTTCTTTGGATCCCCAGAGCATATATATAAATAAAAGAGCAGGGACTGTTTTTGCCCTTCTTTGGATCCCCAGAGCTTAGCACAGTGCCTGCCTCCTAGTAAGTACATTATAAACACTTGTTGACCAACTGACTGAGATATTCGCTCTTCATCTCCAATTTCATCCCAACCCACTCCAGAAACAGCTTAGAATCCCACTGGAAGTTGTAGCATCAGGTCCCTTCCAGTTCTAGACCTAGGATCCCCTGGTCATCTACCCTTTTGCCTATTCAAAGTTGGAGCTGAGTGTGGCTGGGCAGTCCCCTTGGTACAGAAATTTTGGAATCTAATACTTATGCTTCTTAGGTAGACATTGTAGGTGAATCCTAAAGTTTTATAACTTTTCTTTCTCATGTCATCCTATGCCATGGGAGAAAGCAAGGTAGTATCATCTGCATTTAGTTGATGTGGAAGCTGTACCAACCCTGAAGTTCTTTTTCTAAATACATAAGCAACCCAGCTTTGATTTATGGTCTCCATATTAGGAAGGAACTTTACTTAGTAAATATTCAACAGATTTTTCCTAAGAATCTCCTTTGTACATAAGCCTCTCAATGTCAGGTGTATTAGGTTCAGGGTTGTACTGGAGCCAAGTTTAAACCAGCTGGTGAGAGCCAATTATTTAGATGTCAGTGTGAATGTTTCCTCTACAGAAATCAGCAAATGCTCCAAATCAGGACTGGATTATTTTACTGAATTCTATAGTGTTGGAAAATATGGAAATGATACAGATTCAGCTTAAAAGTGTATCCTGCATAGCATTTTTTAGAGAGCCGGTTGTTAAACATTTACTGACACACCCTGGAACACCAAGCTATGCAAGATTTGTTGATTTGGGGACAGACGAGATACATATGAATTTGTGGGATAATAGTCCAAGAAGCCCATCTTCATCTCATTGCACAAGGATGTGGACACTAAAGGTCAAAGAGTAGAACAAATAGGAATGAGGAAGAAAATTCAGAAGGAAGCCATTGAAGGCCTTCCTGCTGTCTCTAAACAGGATTTCCCCTCAACCATCCTCAACAGATGATGGGGTTCCCCAAGTCCTTCTCAAGTCTTTGTTCTCTGTTGCCTGCCTTGGTAATTCTCTCAAGTCTCCCAGATCCAGCCCCTACCCTCATGCTGAAAATTCTTGTCCTTGTCTCTAAATCTGATTTCTTTCCTAAACTGCCACTCACCCATGCCTTGTTAGCTGTTTCCTAGAGAGCTTACCAGCTTCTCACACTCAACATGACAGGAAACTGCGCTCATTTTTTACCTTCAACAAACCTCTTCTTCCTCCTCACCTCTTCCTACTAATAGCCCCACTATCCTCTGTCATCTAAGTACAAAGTTTGAACTTCACACTCTACCTGTAAGTCAGAGTCCTGTCATTTCTACTTGTAGAAAAGCTAAGGCCCTTCTGGTGGTGGATCTTTAAACCATGATTTTTGTATATCTTTCCCCTTTCTGCAGTAATCTAGTTATCTAGCTTAGGCCTTTCTTTATTGTATGTCACCAAAACTATTACAGCAGCCTCCTTCCCAGACTCCTTACCTCCAATATGCTCTACACTCAGCTAACAAACGAATCTTTCTAATGTGCAGTTCTCATCATATCTGTTTAAAGCCCTTCAATAGCTCCTCATTGCCTAATGAAATCAAATCTTTTTTTCTGGTGTTTGTGATTTCACAGTTTGATTGAAACTTGACTTTACAGCACTCTCTTTTGGTAGTCGTCTCCAATTGGAAGACTACTAACCGTTTCCCTCAAAATGCCCTCGCGTTTCTCCTCCAACCCGGCTTTGCTCATGGCTGCTCTTTCTATTCTGTTTGGAATACCCTTTCACTCTACCCCAAAGCTGCCTTTCCAATTCCTAGCCACCCTTCAAGACCTATCTGAAATGCTATCTCCTTCATGAAAATATGCTTTCTTGAAATGGAAGTCCACCTTTTTTGAATTACTAGCACAGGTTTTACCTCACTTTAACTAGTTCTTAAAATATGGAATTAGACCCCAGGTCACCAGTCTCCAAATTCAGTGTTTTCCACCAGCACAGAGGCCGCTTCTGTGAACTTGAATTCTTGTCCTTTTGAACTTCAAAAATAGAAAGTGATGAAAACTATAACCAAATACTTTGGACAGTTAAGGGAAATTTCTTGGTGTGGTGATAGAAGGTCGAAGGACTGATGCACAGGGCCAAACATCTGGATGGAAACTCAAGCAATCAATTGCCGAAAAGTCATAAGTCTCAGTTTATTTTCTAATCAACATTTCCAGCTTCCTTCTGGGTGTGGGAAAATGGAAGGGGTGGGGGAAGAGTAAGAGGATAAGAATCCTATTGGGGAACCCTAAATATGGTAGTGGCTCTTTGATGTCCACATCACCCTCCTTCTGTGTCTGCTGTATTTAAGCCTGCCAAACTCCCATAACCTCCCCCAGAGGAGTCTAAGCAAACTCACTTCCTTTTGAATTGTACGATTTCTGCTTGAGTCACCTTGGTTCTCATACCAGTCCACGAGCACCGGACCACGGGCAGAACACAATTGAGAAAGGAAAAACGGTGGCCAAAGAAGTGATCCCTCCACTTTGCAGACAGATGTTTGTTTTTAACCTTGGAAAGCCCTCCATGGTCCTCTTTTCCACGTTGTCTGATGGAAAATGAATTCCCAGAGCCCACTTGGAGTCTAGTGGAAAAATTCGTGGTGTGGTGTGGAAGGTTCTGGGTAAGTCTGTTAAACTCTCTGAACCTCAGCTCCCTGAGCCATAAGAATACTTGGACTCCTTAATTCTCGGGGACCATGTGAGGAAAGGACTTTTTTAAATCTTAAGGAATGGTGAGCTTTTAGTCATTTTCTTATTTCTTTACCATTACCAATCTGTGGTTGTAATTCTCTGATAAAGGGAGATTGCAGAGGCTTGCCAGTGAAGGCTAGGAGGCCATCAGTAGTATATGGACCTTCAGGCTTCTCCATTTGTACCCAAATCCCCAAATTAAGTTATGGTAATAGATAAACATCTGAGCCCAAAGGTGAAGCAGCCTGTGGTGGGAGGGAAAGCTTTATTCAGAGAGCCAGGAGGCCACCCTCTGGCTCTTCCTAGAGGAAGAATGATTTCTAAACTAAATACTGCTTTCCCCAGTAGCTGGTACCAAAGGTTGTTCATCTGCCAATATAGTCTGTGTTCTGACCTTGAGGCTGAAACCCCACAAAGAGGAATTCATGGTTCACTGAGTTCAGACAGTGTTTTTCCCTTGACCCAGTTACACAAGGTCTTTCCCAGGTCGTCCGTCCCCCTCCCACCGATTCCTTTGGACAACAAATGGGTCAAAGCACTAGTTCTTGCTCCTGGGCTGTGCCTGTATACTTCACATTGGTTTTCACTTTTGCATTTTGCATAGTTGACCAGAGGAACATTAGAAGATAATTCACCTTGTAGAGATTTGTAGTTTGTAAAGTCCACAAAGAACGCCTTCCCCAGCTCCCTCAATTTAGGGGCCAGGAACTTGTGTGATTTCTGAGTGACTGGGCTTTGCAGGAGGAGGGCTGAGACAGCAGCCCAGACTGGGGCCCCTTTCCTCACAGACCCCCCCTCAGCTTTCTCACCTTCCTGGGTTCCTAATTTCATTCCATTTAAAATGAATCACTTCAAAATTCCCCAAATGCTTGTTCCTTCTCCTTCTCCCCCCCCCCATGGAGTGCCATGAGATAGATTTTGAGAGAGAGGCTGCGGTGAAGGTGAGTGGTGAAGTGGAAGAGCTGGGCTGATATTGGCCCACTCACAGGGCTGTGAATCTCAGCTTCCTCATATATAAAGCAGAGAGATAATGCTCCCTATACCACCCACCCCGAGATGGTACATTTGGCAGGATCATAGATTTGAAGCTAGAACAGATCTGAAAGGTTACTGAGTCCCACCAATATACATAAAGAACTCGGAAGCCCTAACTAACCCTGTGACTGTCATAAAAAAAATGTGAGCTGCTATTATTATCATCCCTGGGAAAGAAAGCTTTTCCTAGTCTATAAAGAGACAGTGTGGTGGAATAGCTAGAGGACAGATATGGAAGTCAGGAAGCCTTGGCCTCCAACACCCTAGCCTAGTCACTTATCCTGTCAGCGCCCTAGGCAGTTCCCTAGGCCTGGAAGCTGATCAGCCATGTTAAGAATTGTACCAAGGTAGTCACAGTTAGAAAAGCCAAAACCATTCGGTTATCTCCTCATTTTCTCTGGTGTCTGTCCTCCAGAGAGCTGAAAACTTCAGATGCTTGTAAAGTTGAACATGAAGCGAACAATAGGAAAGGTAACATGAAATATGCTGGGATGCCGAGGTTCTCTGAGTTATAACTACGCCATAAGCCTTAGGTGGAGGTGGGGGTGAAGGATGGGGACTGAACTGAGAACTGCCAGTAGATCCAGGTTCAAATCTTACCTCCTACATTAACTAATGGTGTGAGTACAGGGACAAGTAATTTGTCATTTAACCTCTCCAATTTTCAGTTTTCCCTCTCTATAAAATGAGAACAATCTCTGTAAGTATAATAATAAATGCAACCTGATGGGGTTGTTCTAAGGGCTCAATGGTTCGGCCAAAGAATCCTAGGCTCCAGAACTGGAAAGGACCTTAGTGATCATTAAAAGAGTAGATTCGGACTCCTTTAATTTATAGAGGAAACTGGGGTTCAAGATGACGTAGCTAAAAAGTGACACAGATAGGCGCCGAACCCTGTGTCCCAACACCAAATCCTAGCTGCCACAAAAAAGATCTGAGGGTTCTAATAGGCTGTGAGCTCCACATGAATCGCAGTGTCAAAGGTAGAAAGGCCTGAAGTAACCCTCTGGTGTCACACAACTCATTCTAGAAAAATAATCCTTGCTGCATTGTGCCCAACAAATGGCCAGTCATACGCCGCTTGAAGAACCCCAGTGAGAGGAGCCCACTGTGGCCCTAGACAATCCATTCTACTCAGGGACAGCTCCAGTTATTATGAGCTTGGCCTGTTTGTAGGCATATCAAGCCTAAATCTGCCCTTTCTGCACAGTCTCTCCATTGTGCCTCACTCTGCCCTCCAGGGCCAAATGATTAAGACTGATTCCTTTGTCATTGGATAGAGACTTTGGAACACTGGAAGATAGCTCAGCTCTCCCAGGTTGCTTCAGCAGATCCCCAAATGGCATGGACTTGAGGCCCTTCACCATCCTGGTTGCCCTCCCAGAGGAGCTGTGCTCTGGCCGGGGCAACAGAGAGGCTGTCCGTGACCTCTGTGGTCCTCTCTCATTGTAGCCCAAGAATTCTGAAGCTGGAATATCGTTTTAAGAAAGACTTCAGTGAGCTGAGGAACATCTTGGGCAACCAGAAGAGTGATGGGTCTTACATCCCCATCGGATGAGGATGGTGAAAGGAAGAGGAGATTCAGCCTGCAAAAGGGAAGTCTAGGAGGGACATAATCGCTCTCTTCAAGTACTGGAGGGACTGGCATGGGACAGAGGGGCTAGGGCGATGCGCTCTGCTTGGCCTCCTCCCCAGTGGGAGCTGGCTCTGAGTGTGGCAGGCTCCAGGTTCTCCCAGGAGCTGGGGGAGCTTTTGATTGAGTAATTAGGCCCGTTCTTTATCCAAGTCCCTAACAAGCATTTTGGCTGCCTCCAGCCCGAAGTTCTGTGCACAGTTTAAAAAGACACTGGAAGAAAACCTCCCTGGGGATTTTCAAATAATCAGTGAGAACATCTAATTATGTATAATACTCTAACACCTTTCCATTGAGGGTCTTCACACAGAAACGTGGCTTGGGGGGGTGGAGAGAGACCCACCTCAACAGCGCCATCTAGTGAGGAAACACCTAATAAGGAACTAGGGTGATGCTGTTTCAACATTGGGGCCTTGAATACAGTCAGCTTTCTATCACCTTTGCAAATGATGATGGCCAGTAGCATCAGGACTATAGGAGAGTGATTAAACCCCCCCCCCGAAGCTCTGCATCCTGCTGTAGCTGGGCCTAATGCCTGGAAACACAAAAGAGCAAACATGTCAGAGAGTTGGGAAACAACCAGAAACCGGTGGCTGGAGCTGGGGAGAAGCAACACCAGCCCCAGTGTCTACAGAACCTTTGAAGGTTTCGGTGTATTTCTGCATGTGCACTTTCAGTTCATCCTCACCACCACAACCTGGTGGCAAGGATCGTTATTCCCAGTTTAGAGGGAATTCCCTCCTAGAAATTCCCATCTTAGAAATATGAAGTGACTTGGCCAAGAACATTCAACTAGTGAATGTATCCAGGGCAGGATTCCCACTCAGCTCTCTCCAGATGCCCAGACCAGAGTTTTTTGGTTTTGACTACAGTATTCTACCTAGAAGGCATCTTAGACACTCTTCCCTGATGATCCCTTTTCAATCCTTTGTCTTGGACTAGTGGCTACTGAGGAATGAGACATCATTTAGACATAGAGGTAAAGTTCCTGGGAGAGCAGGCAGAACTGAGTTTCAGACAGCAAATTAGGGCAAAGTCTCTAAGAGTTACAGGGCATGTGACTGGACTGTCTGTCGGGTCAAGGTCAATAATGTTAAAGGTCAAGGCCCTCCTTTTCTGGACTATCTAAACATCCCAACCAACATCACATTGGAGCCTCTCTTTCAGCATGGAACTGGTCTCCCTTGCTCTAAGGAGAGCACTGAGGCAGCCATTGAGATTAGGATTGTATGACTGACTCATGTCAACTCATGTTGTATGGCTGGTATTATGTTCGAACCAGTCCCTTGAAGAGGCCTCTGCAAATCAGAGCAGACAAAGCTGAGGAAGCCCCAGACAGCAATCTGGAGTAGCAATGAGGGTCCTGAATAACATTGAGTTCCTAAAATCAGAGCCCTCCGTAGTGCTACAGATGTCTAGCACTGAGTTGGAGTCTGTAGCAACTTGACCCCTCATCCTCCAGTAAGCTCCCACCTTCCCAGGTGCCTCTTTGATCACCTTGTCTTGTCCATGGAAGCATAGTGCTAACAGAGGGCCCAGTCCTGCTTTGTTCTTCTGTGCAGTGGCTCTGTCTTTTGCTGCTGTGCTCCTAGGCATCCACTCAGACAGAGTCTCCTCTTCATGGCCCCCGGGGCTCCCATGCATCTCTCCAGTGGCTTTAGTACTTGAATTCTCCCATATTCCACTCCTGCAATATTTTTGACCGTGGTGTCTTCACAAGTTTCCCTCTGAGGAGCTTGAGTCTATACCTCTGAGTCTCTGAAGCTCAACTTTCCTAGTGGATCTCAAGGCCTGGTTCGGGCAGATTTGATCCTCCCCCTCAATATCTGAGGACCTGGGGAGAAATGGGATCACAACCCATCCAGGAGGCATCGTTGCTGTCCGAAAAAGTCTCCAATGTGGGGTAAATGGGGATGTTTACACCTTTCATTAGGATACCTGACCAGTGGTGTTGCTTTTTACCTTGTACCTTGCTGGTCTTCTTTGGGCATCCTGCATAGGACCACAGGCTTTAGAGGGAGAAGGAATCAATCTTAGAAGTCACCTAATCCAATGCCCTTCCTTTACTACTGAGAAAATGAAGACCCAGTGACTTGTTTGAAGTAGTATAGCTCATGAGAAATAGGCAATCTTAGCAATTTCATTCTGCTGGTGTCCTTCCTCCACATCCACCCCTCCCCTCAACTCTCTACCAGCCCTGGAAGAGGGAGGACCTGGATTCAAATCTCGACTGCACAACTTGGGTCATGTGTGGCCTTGGATGAGTCACTTTATTCCTACAGGCAAACCTTAGATTTGTTAACTGGAAAGTGAGGGGCTAGACTAGTGATATGTTACATGGATACAGCTATCGTGCCAGCCTGATAGAATGGTAGAGGGACAAAGCAGCTACCAAATGGAGCTTTATTAAGCTTCAGAATAGGGCAGAGGGCAGAGTTGTAGAGAACAGGAACTGTGAGACCAGATACTAGAACAAAGATGCAGCTCCCAGGTCTGAGAACCAACTTGACCATGTGCCAACTGAGCCCAGTTATGCTCGGAGAAACAGACTGTTCTGAAGCAGGATGTGATGGGGAGGGCCCCATCTCATTAGCCATAGGGCAGCCACTGTTCATCCAGGAAGCCCAGTCTTCACAGCCACAGGAACCCTCTCAGTCCCTGGCCCTATAGCTGAAAGCTAAAAGGAACCCGATTCAGACCTTTAGTGCTACTTGCTAGCAAGGGGACCATGGCCTCGCCCTCTCTAGACTGGAGTTATCTCATCATTAAATGGAGGAAGGTTATGCGCAGAAGGACACAAGGCCCCTTCTACTTCTGACATTGTGCAGGCCCCCAATGGGGCTCTGGGTGTAATTCATTCAGTCAGGGGGCCTGGTTGCCTATTTGCTCTGGGAGCCTGGTGTCCACCAGGGGGCGCATTGGCAATGCTGAATGCTGGCTTTCCCTGAGGATAAATCAAGAGCAGCAGACTGACCCTGTCATGGAGAAAGCCTCTGAAGAACCAACCAGAGTTAGTTCTCTCTGGGTCTCTGTCTATCTCTGTCTATCTCTTTCTCCCTCTCCCTCCCTCCCTCTCTCTGTCTCTCTTCTCTCTCTCTCCCTTTCCCTCTTTCTCCTTCCCTCCTTCTCTCGCTCCCTCTTCTCTCTCTCTGCCTCTGTCTCTCTCTCTCTGTCTTTGTCTCTCTCTCTCTCTGTCTCCATCTCTCTGTGTGTGTATGTGTCTCTCTCTGTTTCTGTCTGTGTGTGTGTGTCTCTCTGTCTCTCTTTCTTTGTCTCTGTCTCTCTCTTTGTCTCTTTCTCCTTCCATCTGTCTTTCTGTCTCTCTCTGTGTCTCTGTGTGTATGTGTCTCTCTGTCTCTCTATTTCTTTCTTTGTGTGTGTGTGTTTGTGCCTCTCTCTGTCTCTCTTTGTCTCTCTCTGTCTTCTCTCCCTCTCTCTGTCTCTCTCCTGTCTGTCTCTGTCTCTGTCTGAGAACTTGGAATCTGATTCAGTCAGCAGGGGGAGAGAGACTCAAGACTGCGGTTTGGGTTTTCTTTGGGGACCAAGGGAACACTGTACTCTGAGTCTTGAATTAGGAAAATTAATTAAAATTAATCTGGCAGCATATTGTTATGGATTGGGCAAGAGGGCTGTTAGAGGCCAGGAACTAGTTAGGAAACCTAATGAACAGTAGGAAGGGAGTAGATCCAGGATTACTGACCAACTTGTTATACATGGGATACAAGGAAGAAGAAGATGTCCAAAAAGATGCCAAGGTGTGTGGTGTGAGAATCCAGGAGTCCAAGGAGGTCTTTCCATTAAATGAGAGAGGGGAGTTCAGGAGGAAAAGAAGGAGTCAAGGGGACAATGGGGTTTCAGTTTGGGCTGTTTAGAGCTAGAAGTACAGTGAGACTTTCAGATGGAGATATTCATTGGATTGTTGGGAATGCCATTCTGTGTTGTCAATTTTAAAATCAGAGAGTTTAACCTTTAACGTATTTGTGTCTCTCTCAGAAAAAAAAAACCCTACCAAACACTGACTTGAGCTTTCTCTTCTGTCAAATGAGAGTTGGGCTAAGTGACCTCAAAGGTCCTTCCAGCTCTCATCTTCTGTGATTCTAAATTAAGCTCCTTTTTCCTTGCATGTGGCCCTTGCTTGAGTTTTTTCCCCTGTGAGTGAAGTATCCCTCTGTCGGAAAAAAGGCTCCCTATCCTGGCTTTAACATGATACATGATGAAGTTATGAAGTGGAACATGAGAACTTCCTGTAATTGATGGCCTCTTAAAAATGGACATGATGGTTTCATCTTTATATGCTAGGTGCCAAGCGGACATTCCCAGAGAACCATGAACGGTGTAGGAAATATGACAAGACCTGGGGTCAACGTCAGCTGCCTCTCCACTATCGATGACTTCCGCAACCAAGTATATTCCACCGTGTACTCGATGGTCTCTGTCATCGGCTTCTTCGGCAATGGCTTTGTGCTCTATGTACTCATCAGGACATACCATGAGAAATCAGCCTTCCAAGTATATATGGTGAACCTAGCCGTGGCCGATTTGCTCTGTGTGTGTACGCTGCCTTTTCGGGTAGTTTATTACGTTCACCGAGGTATCTGGTTCTTAGGGGACTTCTTGTGTCGACTCAGTACCTATGCTTTGTATGTCAACCTCTACTGTAGCATCTTCTTTATGACCGCTATGAGCTTTTTCCGTTGTGTGGCCATAGTATTCCCAGTCCAAAACATCAATCTGGTGACCCAGAGAAAAGCCAGGGTTGTGAGTGCGGCCATTTGGATTTTTGTTATCCTGACCAGTTCACCCTTCTTTCTCATGAGCAAAACCTATAAAGATGGGAATATCACCAAGTGCTTTGAGCCCCCCCAGGACTCAAAGGGTAAGAAAACAGTGATGGCCTTACACTATGTCTCATTATTCTTTGGCTTCATCATTCCATTTGTTACCATAATTGTCTGTTACACTATGATTATCTTGACCTTATTAAAGAATTCAATGAAGAAAAATCTGCCAAGTCGTAAGAAAGCAGTAGGAATGATCATTGTTGTAACTGCTGCCTTCTTGATCAGTTTCATGCCTTATCACATTCAACGCACGATCCACCTTCACTTTTTGAACAGTGAAAATAGAACCTGTGAGTCTCTCCTGGCCATGCAGAAGTCAGTGGTCATAACCTTGTCTCTGGCAGCGTCAAATTGCTGTTTTGACCCACTCCTCTATTTCTTTTCAGGGGGTAACTTTAGGCAAAGGCTGTCAACTTTTAGAAAGCATTCGCTTTCTAGCATGACCTATATGCCCAAAAAGAAGATCTCCTTCCAAGAAAAGGTGGATGACTTAAGCAAAGAATAGGGTCATCCCCCAAGTAGAAATCTCTCTTATGTCAATGAGAAAAGTTAACCAGATAGTTACTCGCTATAATCAGATAGATGATACATATATACATAGATAGATAGAGGTGTGTGTGTGTATATATATATATATATACATATATATGTATATATATATACTATATATATATATATGTATACATACATACACACACACACACACACACACCTATATATATTTAAATGTCACAAAATATAAACAGCCTGCTTCTGGATATCTTTGCCTGCAAAATTTGCTTAATTTCTACACCTATGTTATCAGACCTGAAGTACGAAAATTAAGTTCACAACCACAAACTAAATTCCATATAGTATTGTTACCGTCTGTGCCTGTACTTTATAAATGAGTCTTAGTCTAAAAAGGATAATCAACAATTCTATTTCACATGGTGACCTAGCATAAGGCAGTGATTTGACTTTCCCTAATATTCATCTTTGCAAGCCCAGCAGAAAGGACCTCATGAACTTTTTTCAGTGGTAAGAGCACTTCCAGGGAACAATGAGCGCAAAGAATGCCTCCATGGTACAAAGAAGCAATGTGCCATGAGCCAGAGTTGTGTAAGACATGGTAATGGCTATTCTCAACATGTGGCCCCTTACAGGGAGACAATTACAGACTGAGGAAGATCTCTTTGGTCAACACAAAATCTCATTTGGGCAAAGTATATCCTACTTTCTTTTCTCTATCTCTCTGCACCATCCAGGTCACAATGAAATGTTAGTGGAGTTTCTTTTTGCAAAGAATAAGGCCATCCATAGGCCATCTTCAAGGAGCCAAGTTGTTAATAACCCTTGGGTGGACAGGGAAGAGTCAAAACTGATTTTCTGAGGAATAGATTATGTGATAGCTGTATGTGCTTATTACTGGGATTAAAATTTAATATTAGACATTTTAAAAGAAAATTTTGATCTTTTTGTTCATTTTGTTTTTAATTGTATATATTTAAGTGTATAAATATGTGTGTGTGTCAGTGTGTTTGTACTCATGGAAGAGTATGTGCTATTAAATACATTTGAGGGGCAGCTAGGTGGCGCAGTGGGTAGAGCACCAGCCCTGAAGTCAGGAGGACCTGAGTTCAAATCAGATCTCAGACACTTAACATTCCCTAGCTATGTGACCCTGGGCAAGTCACTTAACCTCAATTGCCTCAGCAAAAAGCAAAATAAATGAATACATTTGAGTGAAAATCCACTATAAACTATAATATTGTTTTGCATGTTTTCCTTTTTTAGTGGCATGTTGACAGGAATATTAAGGAAATGTTTACATTGGTTTTTATGTTACAGTAAAAGCTTTGTACTTAAAAAAAAATAGCTCAGTCATGTGTGAAAAATATAATCCTTATGGGTTAACTCATGCTAAAATGTTGTCTGTTCCTCCACTCTGTGATTCATAAAAAAAAAATCCTGCCAGGTGACCCTTCCCAAAAAGTGAAGTGATAACAGTGGGAATGGCTATGAAAGAAGCTCTAACTAGATACACTGAATGCGTTTATTTTAGTGTCATTTCCAATGGTACATTACCTTGAAAAGCCTACCAGACAAGCTCTGGGTTCCCTTCTGACTCTGTCCTTTGAGACACTAAGGTTTCTTCCTCCCCTGATTCTCTGTGGCCTAAGTTCCCTCCTATCTCAGACATTCATTGTTCTCAGGTCCCTCTTAAATCTGACCTTCCACATTTTAGGGTCTAGTCTGACTGACATTCTAGTATCTCTTCCAAGTTTGACATCACTTGTCTGAAATCCATCTCAGCTCTGACATTCTAGCCTAAAACCCTTTCCAGCTGACATTCTATGTTCTAGGGTCCTTGCCACTCTGCTATTCTGTGTTCTAAGGTTGCTGCCCATTCTGACAATCTCTTCTACGGTTCCTCCCAGAGCTGGCGTTCTGTTTCCTCAAGTCCCTTTTAGTTCTGATTTCCTCTGTCCTAAGATCCATTTCGGCTTTATTATTGTATGTACTCGCGTCACCTTTGGCTTTGACATTTGCTGGGGCATTTCCTTTCTAGGCCCTTGCCACCCTGATAATCTATGTCCTAAGGTCCCATCCAGCTCTAATAGTCTATGCTCTAAAGGGTATCCAGGTCCAACATTTGATGTCAGGCATGGGATCTTCTAAGTAGAGAAATGACCATAGCTGCCCCCAATTTGTAGCCGCTTAGCATGTCAAATATAAATTGTATGCCCATACCTTCAGCATATCATCAAGCCAACCGTGGCATTTAGCAGAGTTGCCATGGACCTAGGAGGTCATAGTCCGACCTCCTGAGCTGTCATGACTTACGTGGATCCCTAGTGATAGCACAGAAACTTGCCAACAAGGCTAAGGAAGGGGGGAGTAACAGGTTGATCTTGATTACTAGTCTAGTAATCAAGAATTCACACATTTCATACATGGATTCCCAGTTTTCAGAGAGATGGGCTGTAATAGACTTCATATAAAGATTAATTAGGCTTATCCTCTTGCTGTGATGATTCAGAAGATCCTTCAGGATTTTACAGGGTCTGAAGATCCACCATTCTTTGAAATTGAGCTTGATACTACGGTTAATAACTTCCGTTTCTATGGTGATTTAAGATCTACAATGTGCCTTTCCCCATAATGACCTTATGAGCTATGTAAGCCAAGTATTTTTATCCTCATTGTATATAAAAGAGCAAAATGAGTCTCACAGAAATCACGACTTGCCCTGAATTCCACAGTAGTTACCAGAAACCAAGATTCAAACAAAGTCTCCTAACTGTAAGCCTAATGGTCATTACATTATAGCATTCTGCCTAACGGTAGAGAATTGCTGCTTGGAAAATGTGAGCCAAAAGAGCCTTCCATAATCCAGCCAGCCCGTCCAACCTGTCTCACTACTACTCCCAACACAAATCCTCCACTCCAGTTGAGCTATTCTCCTCTTCAACCATCTCTCCCTCTCTCCCTTGGTCTCTGTCTCTCTCTCTCCTCCTTCCTCCCTGTTCCTCCTCTTTTTTCCAGTCTCTTCTCTTTTCTTTCCTCTTATCTTCTTTTCTCTTTTCTCTTCCTCCTTTTCTTCCTCTTCTTTTTCTTCTTCTTTCTTCTTCTTCTCTGTCTCTATCTCACTCTGTCTCTCTGTATCTGTCTCTCTCTGTGTGTCTTTCTATCTCTCTGTGTCTGTCTCTGGGTTTTTCTGTCTCTGTTGCTCTGGGTCTTTCTCTGTCTCTCTGTTTCTGTCTCTGTCTCTCTGTCTCTCCATCTCTCTCTCTCTCTCTCTCTCTCTCTCTCTCTCTCTCTCTCTCATGAATTCTTTTCACCCTCTGCTGTTCTGACCACATGTGATTCATGTCTCCTTCAGAATGGAATGGAATAGGTATTTATTAAGTACCAGTTGGGTTCCAGGCACTGCAATAAAACTCTTTGAGAATATCATCTAATTTGATCCCTTTCTCAGTCGGTCCAAATCTAACCTACCCTTCAAGGCCAAAGCAAAGTCTCATCTCTTCCAAGAAGTGCTCTGTGGGCCATGCCAATCTATACTGAAGGCTCTCTTCTCTACCTATCTTTTTACCTGGAGTCCCTAGCACAGAATTAGCACATAATTGCCCTATATTTCTTTTATGTACATGAGCAATATCTTTCCAATTACTTAACAGCAGCTGGTACCTGGCAGAGCATTGTGCAAGGCACTGGGAATACAAAGACAGAAATGAAACAGGAGATCAGAAAAGACCTCATGAACTGGGTGATAGCTTCTGAAGCCAACAAGAGATTGGAGGAGAGGAGAAAGTGTATTACAGGCCTGGGCGATGAGTGCAGAGTTTCCCAAGTAATGGCTATCTCCAGGAGAGTGATCACTTGGTTTCACTCCACAGCACCTACACCACTTCAAGGCATCTCCACTTTAGATGAGTGATTGGCTAATAGAATATTAGATTCCAAAGAATTTAATATTTAATGCCTGACAACTTAGAAACAAAAAGATTGACACACAGAGGGGGTCTATTATATCGATGATTATTACTCGACTCAATGTATTCATGGAATGCCTACTGTATGCAGGGCCCTATGCAAGTCACTGAGTGGAGGTAGAACAATGAAAAAGACATTATCCTTGCCTACAAGGAGTTTACAATAAGTAAGTCTCCAACTAAATATAACCCAAAGTAAGGGAATAAGTATTTTCATCGAAATGCTAGGAGAGTTCAGCAGTAGGAAAAATAACTTCCTACCAGGGGAACCGAGTGAGGATTGATGGAGAAAGTCATATTTAAGCTGGGCTTTGAGAGATAAAAGAAATTTCAGTAAAGAGACCTGTAAAGAGGGCATCACAGAAGCAGGAAACAGCATGAGCAAAGGCATGGACTTGGAGCTGAATGGGGCCCAGAGGGAACAAGGCATCCTGTGTACTTACTGAGTGTGTTACTGTCCACCCATGGCTTTTAGCCTTCACTGTGATACATAGTGCTTTGCTTATCTTATGTACGCACACAAAAATACATACTGGCAAAAGTGGATTTTCTGGCCTTAAAACTAAGGGCATTTATAAAAAAAAAGGATATTTAAAATGCCATCTCCTGACTCCACTCTGAACAGTGGTATATCCTAGACAACTGCCTGTACCTTAGTCCAGCTTCTGATGTGGGCCATGGGACTTGTTTGTAGACAACAAATAATCTAGTTTGGCTCAAATTTAGGTACACAGTACATGAAGGTGAGTAGTGGGGGAGAGTGTTTGACCAGATTTTCCTCTTTCAAATATAAAGGTCAGCTTATGTCCTTTGGATAGAAAATAAACATTCATTTGAAACTCCCACGCAGGCAAACTCTGTGCTCCCTTACTGTGATGCTTTGGTGCCCCTGGGATCTCACAGATGGGAGTCCTTCCATCTTGTACTGCTCATATCTTCCAGAGCCCTTCACCAAGGTTTTCCCTACCAGGCTGGAGGTTCGCCTTTGAGTCTTCACAATTTTGTGGATACAAGACCCTGGAAACAGATTTTTTTTTCTTAACTTGGTCTTTAACATTTTGAAATGCTTGAACTGGTGACCTGTTAAAGATCAGAAGTTTACTAGGAAAAAAAACATCTTCAGCATGAACAAATTGTGGCATGTAAACATTTATTAATACACCAAAAATGATCGGTTAGAACCTAAGGCTTGCATTAAGGGCCATGGAGAAAAGAAAGCAGAGTTAAAAGAGACTTATAAATACCCAGTGATTTTGAGCCATGTTGTTAAAAATGAAGAGCCAGTGACAAACACAGGACAACCTCTTAAAACATGCACACTGGTAAATTTCCAAAGTATGCCTGTCAAAAAGCAAAGTTAACACAAAATTTAGAATAATTGTTTTTCAATCTTAAGAAAATTATATCTGACAGACTTTTCAAATAAAAGACAATTCCAAACAACTATTATCAAAAGACCTGAAAGCTAATGAATTAAAAATGGAGCACTTCTGACCCAGCTTCCCTGATTCCTAGTTCATTTCTTTAAGCTTTAGAGTCTGCTTTCTCCTTTTGCCATTTTCAATGCTGTTATTGTATAGATGACTTCCCACTCTCCTCACTCCATCTACTTATCTGACTGAAACAGTATGGTGGAGTAACTAGAGGGCCATCCTTTGAGAGAGGAAGACCTGAATTCAAGCACCGTTGCCACCTCATACCAATGATAAATCCCGGCATCTCAGTGGCGCAGGCAAGTCTCTAAGACTGTAAGTGTCCAACGAGCTGTCATCCTTCTATACTTCAAGATGAAAGAAATCCATCGAGAAGTTACTAAGTGCTTATTATTTGCCACAGACTAAGGAATCATTTTTAAAGGCAATAACTATCCCAGCTCTCAAGAGATCATACATTAGGAGGGAAATGACATGTATATATATAGGAATATACAGGAGATTTGCAAAGTAGATAGAAAGTAACCTTAGAGGGAGGTGAAAGCCCTAGCAGCTGGTCACAAGTCCTGACCAAAAAAAAAAAAAAA
>JAJPUD010013729.1:20139-43196 GCA_023553655.1 Myrmecobius fasciatus
AATTTGGTATTTAACTGAGGGTTTTTAATTTGGTCTTTTTCTAGCTTTTTTAATTGTAAGCCCAGTTCATTAATCTTCTCTTTCTCTGTTTTACGCAAGTAAGCATCTAGAGATATAAAATTACCCCTTATAACTGCTTTAGCCGTGTCCCACAAATTTTGGTCAAAAACTTGATTTTTAAAGTCTTTTCTGAGGTCTTCTAAAAATTCTTTCTGGTCAGATAGCCATTTAACATTATTCTTTGGAGCAGAAGAGGTGCATTATTTTATTTCACTGTCCTCCTCTCAAGATGAAACCAATTTTTCTATTCCCATAGTAAGTTTCTATGGAAGCAAAGCACTGCTTTGCTTTTCCATTTTTTTTAACATAAAAACTATTAATGTAATCACCTCTAAACATAGGGTGGGGTGGAAGGTGTCTCTAGCTTCACATCAGCTCTCCCTTCTGACCTGCAACCCTAAAGCAAAAGTTTTATCTCCCTGCAAATGCCTGCAGCCCTGCACTAGTAGGTTGTGCTGGTTTCTCAAAGTTCAGGGCAGTGTCTTAGCAGCACAGGTGGACCTGGTTTTTCTAATCAGCAGAGTTTCCTTCAGCGTTCTTTGACTTAGACTCCTGACTCTTCTACACTGTTCCAGAGGTCAAAGTTTCGATAGTTCCTATTGGGGCTTCAACCAAATCCAGCTAGTCCCAGGGGACCAAACATGCTATATCCCTGGAGTTAGCCTGGCGGTGTTTGGACTTCACTAATTAATCCTATCTTGGGGTCTTTCTTCAGGTTTTTTGGGGTGTTCCAGGGGGACTGCTGTTGAGTCCCAAATTGTCTTTGTTTTTCAACAGTCTCTGTTTACCCAAAAGAGCAAATTTATTCTGTTTGTGGGGGAAATTTAAAGAGTTTTAAATTTTCTGACCTATTCTGCTATCTTCTCAGATTCCTCCCTCTTTGATCTTTCAATAAAACTGTACTGCTTAAAGGTTATGAATTGCATGTTTACAAAGGTAATTTTTACCAGTATACAATATGGTATCAGATAATGATTTCTCTTATTTTGTGGATATGAGACAAGAGATAGAGATTTGAGAAATATCCCAAATTAAACCTAGACTCCGTGCTATAAGAACCTTTGACAAAACTTATTTCCTTTCTAAAGTGTTGAATGTGGAACAGCTTTTTTAGCACAAGACCAAAGACCTATACTAACAAGCCATGGAATTATCTAACCTTTGATTTTGTAGACTTCACAAACAACTGAAAATCCTATCATGGCCTTTTTTCTTTTCTTTCTTATTTTTTTATTAATACTTTTTATTTGCAAAACATATGTATGGGTAATTCCTAAACATTAACCCTTACAAAGCTTTCTGTTACAAATTTTTCCCCCTACTCCCCACCCCTCCCCTAGATGGCAGGATATCCACTACATGATAATTATGTTAGAATACTTAAGAAATCGAATATATGTATAGTTATTGAAAATCATATCTACAAGAAAGAGTAATCCGATAAAGGAAATATAGTGCAAGCAAACCTCAATAGAGAACATGAAAATGTTATGTTGTGGTCCACATTTCACATCCCTCTCTCTAGATGTATATGGCTCTCTTCAGCGAAAAATTGGAACTGGTTTGAAGCATTTCATTGTTGAAGAGAGTCATGTCCATTAGAACTTATTCTCATATAATATTGTTGTTGCCATGAATAATGATCTCCTGGTTCTGCTCACTTCACTGAGCATTAGTCCATGCAAGTCTCTCCACGCCTCTCTGAAATCGTCCTGCTGGTCGTTTCTTACAGAACAATAATATTCCATAACATTCATATACCATAATTTATTCAGCCACTCTCCAATTGAGGGGCATCCATTCAGTTTCCAGTTTCTAGCCACTACAAAAAGGGCTGCCAACAAACATTCTTGCACATGTGGGGCCCTTTCCTTCTTTTATGATTTCTTTGGGATATAAGCCCAATAGAAACACTGCTGGGTCAAAGGGTATGCACACTTTGATAACTTTTTGAGCATAGCTTCAAATTGCTCTCCAGAATGGCTGGATCCGTTCACAGCTCCATCAACAATGCATCAGTGTACTAGTCTTCCCACATCCCCTCCAACATTCATCTTTATCTTTGCCTATCATTTTAGCCAATCTGACAGGTGTGTAGTGGTACCTCACAGTTGTCTTAATTTGCATTTCTCTGATCAATAGTGATGTGGAGCATCTTTTCATATGATTATAAATAGTTTTAATTTCCTCATCTGAAAATTGTCTGTTCATATCTTTTGACCATTTATTTATCAATTGGAGAATGGCTTGAATTCTTATAAATATGAGACAATTCTCTATATATCTTAGAGATGAGACTTTTTTCAGAACCCTTAAATGTCAAGATGATTTCCCAATTTGATGCTTCCCTCCTAATCTTGTCTGCATTAGTTTTGTTTGTACAGAAACTTTTTAACTTAATATAGTCAAAATTGTCTATCTGGTGTTCAATTAAGAGTTCCAGATCTTCTTTGGACATAAATTTATTCCATCTCCACAGGTCTGAGTGGTAAACTATATTATGTTCCTCTAATTTACTTATAGTATCACTCTTTATATCTAGATTGTGAACCCATTTAGATCTTATCTTGGTGTGCGGTGTTAGGTGTGGGTCCAGCCTTAATTTCATCCACACTAGTTTCCTATTTTCCCAGCAGTTTTTGCTGAATAGTGAGTACTTATCCCAGAAGCTGGCGTCTTTGGGTTTATCAAACACTAAATTGCTAACGTTATTGCCTAGATTGTCCTGATATCCTATCCTGTGCCACTGATAGACTACTCTATTTCTCAGCCAGTACCAAATGGTTTTGATGACCGCTGCTTTATAATATAGTTTGAGATCTGGTACAGCAAGGGCACCTTCATCTGTCTTTTTTTTTTTCATTAATTCCCTTGAAATTCTTGATCTTTTGTTCTTCCAAATGAACTTTGCTACTATTTTTTCTAGGTCTGTAAAATAATTTCTTGGGAGTTTGATTGGTGTGGCGGTAAATAAATAAATTAGTTTGGGTAGTATTGTCATTTTCATTATATTTGCTCAGCCTACCCATCAGCACTTAATGTTTTTCCAATTGACTAGGTCTGATTTTATTTGTGTAGAAAGTGTGTTGTAGTTTAGTTCATATAGTTTCTGACATTCTCTTGGCAAATAGATTCCCAAATATTTTATGCTATCATCTGTTATTCTGAATGGAATTTCTTTTTCCATCTCTTCCTGTTGAACTTTGATGGTAATATATAAGAATGCTGATGATTTATGTGGATTTATTTTGAATCCTGCAACTTTACTAAAGTTGTGAATTGTTTCTAGTAGTTTTTTAGTTGAGTCTCTAATGTTCTCTAAGTATACCATCATGTCATCTGCAAAGAGTGATAATTTGGTTTCTTCATTACCTACCCTGATTACTTTCATCTCTTTTTCTTCTCTTATTGCTAAAGCTAACATTTCTAATACAATATTAAATAGTAATGGTGACTGTGAGTAGCCTTGTTTCATTCCTGATCTTATTGGGAATGGTTCTAGTTTGTCTCCATTAGCTTTGATGCTTGCTGATGGTTTTAAGTAGATGCTACTAATCATTTTAAGGAAAAGGCCATTTATTCCTATACTCTCTAGTGTTTTTAATGGGAATGGGTGTTGGATTTTATCGAATGCCTTTTCTGCATCTATGGAGATAATCATATGGTTTTTGTTTGGTTGGATATTAATATAATTGATTACGCTGATAGTTTTCTTGATATTGAACCAGCCCTGCATTCCTGGTATAAATCCTATTTGTTCAAAATGTATTATCCTGGAGATAACTTTCTGTAATCTTGTTGCTATAATCTTATTTAAAATTTTTGCATCAATATTCATTAGGGAAATGGGTCTATAGTTTTCTTTCTCTGTTTTCACCCTACCTGGTTTAGCTATCAGCACCATATCTGTATCATAGAAGGAATTTGGTAGTATACCTTCTGTCCCTATTTTTTCAAATAGTTTGTATAGTATTGGAATTAATTGTTCTTTGAATGTTTGGTAGAATTCACATGTAAATCCATCTGGCCCTGGAGATTTTTTCTTAGGGAGTTGATTAATAGCTTGTTCTATTTCTTTTTCGAAAATGGGGCTATTTAAATAATTTATTTCCTCTTCTGTTAACCTCGGCAATCTATATTTTTGTAGATATTCCTCCATTTCATTTACATTATCAGATTTATTGGCATAAAGTTGGGCAAAGAAACTCCTAATTATTACTCTAATTTCCTCTTCATTGGAGGAAAGTTCTCCCTTATCATTTTTGAGACTAACAATTTGATTTTCCTCTTTCCTGTTTCTGATCAAATTAACTAAAAGCTTATCTATTTTGTTGGTTTTTTCATAAAACCAACTCTTAGTTTTATTATTAATTCAATAGTTTTCTTATTTTCAATTTTATTAATCTCACCTTTTATTTTCAGAATTTCCAATTTGGTATTTAATTGAGGGTTTTTAATTTGCTCTTTTTCTAGTTTTTTTTTATTTGTAACCCTAATTCATTGATCTTCTTTTTCTGTATTTTATGCAAATAATCATCTAAAGATATAAAGTTACCCTTTATAACCACTTTGGCTGTATCCCACAAATTATGGTATGTTGTCTCATTATTGTCATTCTCCTGGATGAAATTATCGATTGTGTTTATAATTTGCTCTTTCACCCATTTATTCTTCAGGATTAGATTATTTAATTTCCACTAACTTTTGGTCTATTTTCTCCTGGCCTTGTATTACATGTGAGTTTTATTGCATCATGATCTGAAAAGGATACATTTACTATTTCTGCTTTTCTGCATTTTATTTTGAGGTTTTTATGCCCTAACACATGATCAATTTTCATATAAGTTTCATGAACCCCTGAGAAAAAAAGTATACTTCCTTCTATCAACATTCAGTTTCCTCCAGAGATCTGTCATACCTAACTTTTCTAACATTTTGTTTATCTTCCTAACTTTATTTCTTATTTATTTTGTGGTTTGATTTATCTAATTCTGAGAGAGTAAGGTTGAGATCCCCCACTGGTATAGTTGTACTGTCTATTTCTCCTTGCATCTCTGTTAGTTTCTCCTCTAGGAATTTGGATGCTATACCACTTGGTGCATATATGTTTAGTATTGATACCGCTTCATTGTCTATGGTACCCTTTAGTAAAATATATTTTCCTTCCTTATCTCTTTTAATTAGATCTATTTTTGCTTTTACTTGATCTGAGATAAGGATTGCTACCCCTGCTTTTTTTTTTGTTCACTTGAAGCATAAAAAATTCTGTTCCAGCCCTTTACCTTCACTCTGTATGTATCTCTATGTTTTAGATGTGTTTCTTGTAAACAACATATTGTAGGATTCTGGCTTTTAATCCAATCTGCTATCCGTTTCCATTTTATGGGAGAGGTCATTCCATTCACATTCACAGTTAAAATGACTATATCTATATTTCCTGCCATCTTATTTACCCAAAGTTATATTTTTCTCTTCCCTTTCCCCTTACTCCCTTCACCTCTCCCCAGTATTTTGTTTTTGATGACCACCTCCCTCTAACAGTCCTCCCCCCTTTAAAACCCTCCCTCTTTTTTACACATTTCCCCTAATCCTTCTATTAATTTATCCCTTTCTTTTCCTCCTTTCCCTCCTACTTCCCTATACAGAGGGCCAAGTTTTTCCCTGAAATTAAATGCATCTGATGTACTCTTTTAGAGCCCAATCTAATGAGAGTAAGAATATTCATCACCATCATTTCTTTCCCTCAATTATGTTAGATTTTCTATGTCTCTTCATGAGCCTTTGCCTTATTTTGCCTTTTTTTTAATTTTTACTTTATTTTACCTCCATTCCCCTCCCCTCCTTTTTTTTACAGTATGATGTACCTTCCACCTCTTAATTTCTTCCCGATTATTATCAAACTAAAATCAAATTATACCCCCATTCTTTAAGGATACCCCTAGTAGAGATATAGTTCTCGAGAGTTCTTTCCTTTTTACCTTTTTATGCTTCTCTAGAGTTCTGTGTTTGGAGGTCAAATTTTTTGTTCAGATCTGGTCTTTTCAGTAGAAATAGGTGAAATTCTCCTGTATCATTGAATGACCATCTTCTTCCCTGAAAGATGATGCTCATTCTAGCTGGATAGTTTATTCTTGGCTGTAATCCAAGTTCTTTTGCCTTTCAGAATATCTGATTCCAGGCCCTTCGATCCTTCAGTGTGGCAGCTGACAGATCCTGTGTAATTCTAATGACAGTTCCTCGGTATTTGAACTGTTTTTTTTCTAGCAGCTTGTAATATCTTTTCCTTGGTGCATAGTCCTGAAATTTGCATGGCCTTTTTTCTTAGTTGATCAAGTGGATAAAACTCTGAAGGCAGTTCTTGGCAAGGAATATATTCTACAACTAATGAACCCATTCTATTCATGCAGTTTAGTATCCTTTCTGCAGCTTAAAGTCTTGAGAGCTCCTTGAGGCAGCAAAAGAGTAAATGACTTGTGCAGCATGAGATAGTGTCAAAAATGGGATTTGAAACCAAGTCTTCCTGTCTCTTTATCCACCATGACAAAAATGTTTTCTGTATAAATAGGACCCTGGTTATGAGATTTTAATTTCTATCTACCAAGATGACAAGAAAAGTTGATAAAT
Organism: Myrmecobius fasciatus; assembly: GCA_023553655.1. Classification (NCBI taxonomy): domain Eukaryota; kingdom Metazoa; phylum Chordata; class Mammalia; order Dasyuromorphia; family Myrmecobiidae; genus Myrmecobius; species Myrmecobius fasciatus. The sequence continues at coordinate 26,824 of JAJPUD010013729.1, forward strand.
ATTAGAGGTGATATGGAAACACTAGGATACTAATGCATTGTTTGAGCTGTGAAATGATCCATCCATTCTAGAGAGCAATCTGGAACTATGCTCAAAGGGCTATAAAACTGCATACCCTTTGACAAATGCCTTTATTGGGTCTGTATCCCAGGGAAACATGAAAGGGAAAAAAGACCTACATGTGCAAAAATGTTGTAGCAGCTATTTAGAGAGTAACAAAGAATTGGAAAATGAATAGATGCCCATCAATTGGGGAGTGGCTGAAAAAGCTGTGTTATATGAAGGTAATGAAATATTATTGTTCTATAAAAATGATGAACAAACTGATTTCAGAAAGGTCTGAAAAAATGTATATAAATTGATGTTGAGCAAAACAAGCAGAACAAGAAATACATTGTACCCAATAACAAAAATGTGTGATGATCAGTGGTGGTTCAGGGATCCAAAGCAATTCCAATAGACTTTGGACATAAAATGTCAACTGCACCCCCCCAAAAAAAAACACTATGAGAGTGAATGTAAATCTACACATGCTATTCTCACCTCTTTTTTCTGTTTCTTTTTTTCTTTTCTAAGTTTTTGCCCTTTTGTTTTGATTTTTTTTCTCTCAACATGCCTCATAAAAGAATGTGTATTAAAATAAATTAATTGAAATGTGTCCTGATGTAAAAGCTTCAATAAAATCTTGCAAGATTAAAGTATTATAGCCCCTATCAAAAATTATTCATTATGACCACAATATCATGTAATCTTCAAAGATTAGCATTCTAATCTTTCCCCTTTTCTGAATAAAACTTCTGGAACAACTTTTTTTTTTCTATCTACTATCTTCATCACTATTTAAACCTTCTTTTCCTTCAAGATTTGGCTCATTGCTTTTTTCCTTTATAAAGTCTTACCTGACTCCTCTGCTCCAGCAAAAATTCTTTAATTTTCACAACATAGTATTTTTTATTGTTGTTTGCTTGCATTTTGTTTTCTTTCTTATGTTTCCCATTAGATTTGATTTTTCTTGTGCAGCATGGGAATTATGGAGTAGAAGAAGTACACAATATTGGATTACTTGTCTAGAAGAGGTGGGGAGAAGGGAAAGAGAAAAAAAAATTAAACATAAGGTTTTGCAAGGATGAATGTTGAAAACTGTCTATCCATCTCTCTCTCTCTCTCTCTCTCTCTCTCTCTCTCTCTCTCTCTCTCTCTCTCTCTCTCTCTTTCTTTCTCTCTCTCTGTATATATATATATATATATATATATATAGAAAATAAAAAGCTTTAAAAAATAAAAATAAAAGTTCCAAGAGACCTTGGAAAATACGATAAAAAAGGGAAATTGAGCAGATGCCTATCAGTTGGGGAATGGCATTAAGTTATGATATATGAATATAATGGAGTATTATTGTTGTACAAGAAATGATGAGTAGGCTGATTTCAGAAAAGCCTTGAGAGACTTACATGAACTGATGCTAAATGGAGTGAACAAAACTAAAAGAATATTGTACAAAACAATAATATGATTATATGTGAGGGGTTTGGCTGTTTTCAACAATGCAGTGATTGAAGTCAATTCCAATAGACTTGTAATGGAAAGAACTATCTGAATCCAGAGAGAGAACTATGAAGACTGAATGTGGATGAAAGCATGGTATTTTCACCTTTGTTGTTGTTTGTTTGTTTGCTTGCTTGCTTTTTTTTTCTTTTTTGTGTTTTCTTTTCTCCTTTTGATATGACACAAAGAATGACAAGTATGAATATATGTTTAGAAGAATTCACATGCTTAACCTATATGTTTAAACTATAAGAGATTGTTTGCTGTCTGGGGCAGGGGGCTGAGGGGATAGAGGAAGAAAAATTTGGAACAAAGTTTGCAATGTATTTTGAAAATAAAAAGCTATTATAAAAATAAATATTTGCTGAGTTAAAAATGGATGAAGTATAATTGATAATGAGCAAATAGCATGGTCGTACTAAAATGTATAAAAAGATATTAAAATTTAAACATAGAAACTTAATAGTTCAATGCAAAAAATGTCCCTTAAGTTGTATGACCTTGGGGAAATCACTTAAGTTTTTTAGATCCTCTCTTTCCTCATCTATAATTCTGCAAAACTAACTAATGGGCTAAATCACGTGACTTTCCAAATTTAAAATTACACCTATTTTCTTATATAAAGATATACACACAGATGGATGAGTATGTGCGTATATGTACAAGCATATTTATATGTACATCAAATGAAAAAGGTTAGTGTCTTTTCCTCTTTCTACAAGCAGTCTGATTAGAGAATTGAATTACACGCTGTCAGTATACTAGGTATTGTTCAGTGACTTTTAAATTCCATAGCAATATGATTTTTTAAATGATATTTATTTTTAAAAATAAGGTAAGCCACTCAGTTAAGGATGGGGAAATACATGATTTCTCAGAGGAAGAAAAAGGAATCTTGCATATTTGGCCAATTTTTCTTGTATTTAAACAAATCCATGTTAAAATTTCACACACACACACACACACACACACACACACACAATACCCTGTCCTTTACATAGATGATAGTATAATCCAAGTGTGGGTTCTTCTCTCAGCTGGGTCATTTATCTTTTCAAAACAATAATTTTCATGGGGAAAAACAAATCAATGTTCTTTGATTCCCACCACAAAAGGATGTTTTTCCAAAGGGAAGCAGGATGGTTTCCTTTAGATTAACAAACATACACTAAACCACACAAATGGTTTCCTTTTTACATCAATTAGTTTTATGGTCCTAAAAACATGTCATATTATTTTATAGATTATGCAATTACTAGTATTGAATTGATAATGTTCCCCCATAAATATCACAGTAACTAATTAAACTGAGTAGGGAAGAAGTAAGTCAAAAGATAGATTTAAATGTAGAGTAATAAAATATGTAAAGAGAAATGCAGTACTGATTTACGAAAACAGAAATTCTGATTGAGTACTTTAAAATATAGTTTTACTCTGTGATCACAGACATTTTAAAATTCATTTCATTTTCTCTCCTCACATTAATTTGCCTCTGGGGCTTAAATATTTCTTTATTTCTTCCTTATTTATGCTCTAAAATGAAATTCATGTTTCATGTGGATATTTCATTATAAATGAAAAAAAAAAATCCCTAAATTTGAAAGGTGCTAAGTTTGTAAAATACTGCACAATTGTTCATTCAGATACTGGCTAACCACTAGTGATTTTTTTGTTAAAATAAAAGGCTTTTTTTCACTCCTCCAGGATTAAAATAAAGAATGTTTTATATGAGATAGACACACCTGCCTTTTCTCTTACTCATTGAAGGAGGAGGGGCCCTGAACATTACGCTGTATATGCATGGGATGAATATTGGTTCCTATGGAGCAGAGACTCTTTTAAACACTTGACCTCATGAATAGAATATATGCTGTTATGCTCAGGGAGAAACTAAGATAGTATCACACATTAGAGATTAGATATTACTTTATTGATCCAGATATAAGACTAGCCGACTGAATAGGACTAATGTCACAAAGTATTCAGTGATCCATTGAGGCAAGTCATGGATTTATATAGGTTCCTATAGCTCGGGGAGAAAGAACAGCTGAGAGATATCAGGGGTTCAAAAGAAACTATTAATTCAATTCTGACAGGTAAGGAGTAAAGGGAAGAAGAGTACTAAAGTTATAAATTCAGGTAGGGAGTGAAAGCTGCTGGAGAAGCTGGGACAGTGAGTCTGGGTCGTTTAGATAAGAAGTATGTTGAGGCTGGCCATTTGGAAGTTTTATGATTCCTTTGGAATGTGAGTCTATTTCTGAAGGTCAGGAAGTGGGGATTGCTATTCTGGGACAGAGCAATTAAGGGAAGTTTTGTACATGGGAACTGTAGCATTAAGGAAAATAGGGCAATTTAGGGAAACTGATATTGGGAACTGTGCCTCGGACAGAGCAATTGAGGGAAACTGATACATGTAGCACAGCAATGCTTCCATGTTGCATCACCAAGAGACTGAGGAAGATAATGGACCTGGGATGGGGTATTCTGCAACAGAAACAAGCAATCCTGGAGACACTTCCAGACTTCAAAATGAATTCTTCAAAATGTCTTCAAAATGAATTCATGAATGTATGCTTCATAGCCAACAATAATTCTAGAGCAGGCCAAATGGAATCCCAAGACAGGGGAAAATGCTTCCAGGGGAAACACCCTGAGGTGAGGTTGCTGCTCACCCACATTGTCCACTCATCTGCCCTTAGGAGCTACTAAACAAAACAAAACAAAGAAAAACCCAAGAGAGATATAGATACAACAGCTATAGTATAAGGTTCGGGAGCAGGAGCAAGCAGTATCCTCAACTAGGAAGAAAGAGTCATTTGGGCAGTCATTTTTACAAACAAACTTACAAACAAAAGACAAAGATCAACCATTACCACAAAGCAGGGGTCTGTTCAGGAATATTGGTATGAGAATTGTTCCAGCTTTCTTTTTCACATTTAAAAAAGTCTTCCTATAGAACTTGCATCTTTCCTTCAGAGACAATTACTAGATGATATTTTAAAACATAAAATAAGAATGAAAAAAAAATCTTATAATTAACTAATCATGAAGATGGGATCAAAAATGAGTAATAAACCTAATAGACTATCTCTTCTACTGAATCCACATATAATTATAAGATGGTCTTTTTTTCAACTAAAAGTTATTAAAAATATTGAAATAAATTGAAGTTTGCAGTAGACTATAATAAAATATTAAAAACATTTTCTAAAAGAATAATTTTCTAATAACATTGCTCTCACTAAACATTTATACATGTTAATGAAAAAAAATTTTGTTAAATAAATATTTCAATTTAAAAAAGATGATCTTATCTTTTATCTTTTATAGTATCTATTAGTTATGTATTACAATTTATAAATATCATATATGTATCACATACATGATATACATCTAATTAATAGAACGATATATTAGGAAATACATAAATATGCATATGTTGGGCATATTAACAAAAACTGTTTTATACTAAAGATGCAATACAAAGAAAAATGAAGACCAGTGGATAGGATTTTCTCTAAGGTCTCTTCTAGATTTGACATTCAATGACCCTAGATCCAAATGGTGTTCTTTCTTATTAGGACCCAAAACTCCATCAAAATACTATTACCAGCATCTATGGCAAAGAAATATTTTCTATTTGCTGTGTCTTTTTAATTAAATAAATTCTGATCAACATACATTATTCTGAAAGTCCACAGAATAGGAAGTATTTAGGAGATATAGGTCGATAATAGGATTTATTTATATTAATACCTAATGGTATAGCCTTGAATCAAAAAGGTTTGTTTTGGTTTTTGGTTTTTGCTCAGTTTTCTGAACTGTAAAATGGAAGTAAGCAATCTTTCTTTGACAAAGATTCTATAAGGATGGAATAAAACAAGTTATGAAATTTTTAACAAAAGCATAAAAGTTTTTACAAATGACTATTTTTATTAATCATTATAGCATATAATCTCAAAGTTTCAGAGTATTTTCCTAGATTTTGCAAAGTAAGTAATCAACAACATGCAATATCAATTGTTATGTTTACAAGTTTTCAAAACACTTGATAATTGGTAGTCTTATTTACAAGAATTAAGAAGTTTGATGCAACACGGATGAACCCTCCCCTAACCAATATTTAAAAGAATCTAGGCATGCTGGAAATATAAAATAAATAGGTTACCTCTGGTTTGCACTGTATAGCTTAATTCAGTTCAGATGTACCCACATGTTAATGCTTTTACTGTATTATACACATAAGTAATGAAAATATTATGACCCCAATAAATACAGTAAGTTAAATTAACCAAACTGCCTTCTATAAACCAAGCCTAACAAAACACAGCATCACTTGACTTGACATATGCAAGAGTTCAGTAATGGCAGGATTTGGCATTAACCAAAGTCATGGCATACTGTGTAACTCTTGGTTTAATGGCCATGAGCCTGAATGGAATTGTTGATTTGGAACACTACAGATAGAATGAAAAATCCCTTTGTGGTGTTCTAGTTTTTCTTGGCTTGCACAAGTGCAGCACGTGAGAAATGTTGGCCCTCTGTATGCAAGCTGTCATTTGGAAATTTCAGATTTCAGTTCTCTTTTCCACATTGAGACATTTTAATTGAAACCATACACTATTCCCCGAGTACTGAAGCCTCCTCCCTGTGCCCAGAAGAGGTGCAGGACTCTAAAATGTCACCTGTTTCTTTGTTTCATTCTAACACTCTTTTTCAACTGGTTCTATCAAAAGTTAATGGGCTATTCACTGACACCATATTGTATTTTTTCAAAATTGATGTTTAATCCTTCATTCAAATACAATGACAATGAATCTGGCCTTTAGGATTTAAAGCTAATCCAATTTCTCATCTAATTATTTCAGACACTGACCTCTATCTGACAATTCTGATTCAACAGAATGATAGTTTTGTTTGCCCATTAAGAGAAATGTAAAAAGTCTGAAGAATATGGCATTTTGTCTTGTATCTGGCAAATCATATAGTCTCTGGCATGCTTTCTCAGTACCCACTAGGCTATTATGACAAGTACCATAATTTCAAGTATTTCTCACAAATAATCTATCATGCCAGTGGACAAAGCATACTTAATTCTTCATTTCCCTCCTGCCCTGCCCCCAAAGAATGCACTTTTTTCTGCCAGTGTAATAAACCTGAGTGAGTTTATTTCAAAATAAATCCAGAGAATTTGAGGCTGCTATAAAATTGAAAAATAGGTAGTTTATTATGACATTATTTCTAGCCAGTTGTCTTCCTTAACTGCTATAAACTTTGTTTGCCATTGGATTCAGATTTGCATAGCAGAGTACTATGCTTGGAGTTTAAAAGAGCTGGGTTCAAATTCTACCTCTGATAACAACTATATAATCACTGACAAATTATTTTCCCTTTAACTATATTCTCATAAGTGAAAAAGGAGTATACTCATACTATCTATTATATAGAGCAGTTGTAAGGTACAAATTATTAAATTAAGGAAATTTCTATATAAAGGCCAGCTATTATTCATAGTTACAGATCTTCAGCTAGTAGACATTCCTAGAGTCCCACTGCAAATGGCCCCAGGGGAAACAATTTCTTTTCACCACTAATGCTGTAGGAGACATTATTTTTCTTTTAAATAATAGATTTATGCTGATATCTTTTTGCTTTTATAACAATTAAATAAAGAAGTACAAAATTGACCAAGCTGATAAAATTTGATATTATAGGCCTGAATCCATGGACCTCTATCTCTGCAAAGGAATGAGGAGAAATTTCTTCCCATATTTTTTGTTTGTTCTACACTTTTATTTTCAATACTTTTCTATCCACAACAACAATAGTGGCCACTTAAACAAGATTTTAAAGTTTACAAATTATTTTATATAACTTATTTGTTCTTCACAACAACCTTGTAAAGCACAGGTCTTGTTATTAATCTTCTTTTATAAATAAGAAAACTGAAGCTGAATGACTTACTCAGAGTCACAAAGCTCATAACTATTTACTAGAATATTTGATTTCAGGTCTTCTTGACTTGAAAATTCAGCACTTTGTCAACATGCCATATAGCTACTTTCCTAAACCCATGTTTAGGAGTGGTTCTTTGTTACAATTATTGTGCATATCCTTTTTCTGGCAGTACTTACTTCACTTTGTACCAATTCATGAAAATCTTTCCAAGTTTCTCTATATTTAACAAACCCATTAATTCTTATAGCATAGTAACATTCCATTATGTTCCTGCCCCATAATTTGTTCAACCCATGAAAAATCAGTGGATATCTACTTTATTTTCATTTTTCCCTATCACAAAAAAAATGTTTCCATAACTATTTTAGAAAATATGGAGCTTTTCTTTTTGTCAATGACTTTTTTTAAGTATACATGCAGCAGTCAACAAATATGTATAAAGCAACTGCTATGTTCCAGATATTTTGCTAATTACAGAGTTTATTGTTTGTTTTTCATTCTAGAACTGAACAATGACATCAGGGAAGTGATGCCATGAGATGCAAATGAGTTGGATTTAAATAAGGGAGGTGCAAGGTCATCTGCCTCACTTTTCCTTCCAGAACTTTCTGGGTCCAGGGGCAAGATATAAATCAAAATGACTGGAGATAGCCCTAGATGAAATGGGAGAACTTCCTTGACCTTTTTAAGCTAAGGTCTTCAACAGGTCTCAGTTTTACTGAGGCTGCACCTATTCAGGGATGAAGGCTAAGTAACATATAATATAAACAGGATAAATCAGATATTTTTTACTTTTGTTTTATTATATATACATATACATATATATACATACATACATATATATACGAATACATATATATATATATATATATAATGTTTTGCTCAGGCAATTGAGGTTAAGTGACTTGCCCAGGGTCACACAGCTAGGAAGTGGTAAGTATTAAGTTTCTGAGGTCAAATTTAAACTCAGGTCCTCCTGACTTTAGGTCTGGTGCTCTATTCACTGCACCACCCCACTGTCTCAAATTGAATATTTTTAATAGTAAAAAAAAATAAGGAATATTTAGGAAAGGCTTCCTTTAGAAAGCTGCATTTTAGCTAGGAAGAAAGAAAAACTAGGACATGTAAATAAGAAGAGATAGAATTTTAGACATGAAAGACAGAAGAAAATAAGCCTTTATATAGTGCCTGCTATGTGCCAAACACTGTGTTAAACCCTTTACAAATATTATCTCATTTGATCTTCACAACAACTCTAAGAAGTAATGTGCTATATTTATTCCCATTTCACAGTAGGGGAAACTGAGACAAAGAGAAGTAAAGTTACTTTCCTAAGACTATATAGCTAGTAAATGTCTGGAACCAGATTTAGTAAAAATGCCCAGAGTTGACAAATAGAAAATCTTATGTACTTATGAATAAAAAAATATATGCTGTATATATTGTGAGGAACAGCAGTTGTAGTTGTAGGATCTTTCAAAGGATATAGATATTTGGTCGCTTTATTTTTATATTTTTTATTAATTAATTAATTTTTTTATTTTATTTGCATAACATATGTGTGGGTAATTCTTCAACATTAACCCTTACATAGCTTTCTGTTACAAATTTTTCCCCCCAACTCCCCACCACTCCCCTAGATGGCACGATATCCACTACATGTTAATTATGTTAAAATATTGGCAAATCGAATATATGTATACATATTTCCAAACTTATCATTGTTGTGCAAGAAAAATCTTATCTACACAAAAGATATATCAGATAAAGGAAACACAATGCAAGCAAACAGTAAACAAGGAGTATGAGAATGTTATGTTGTGGTCCACATTTCACATCCCTCTCTCTGGGTGTATATGGCTTTCTTCAGTGAACAATTGGAGGTGGTTTGAAACATTTCATTGTTGAAGAGACCATGTCCATCAGAATTGATCGTCATATAGTACTGTTGTTGCCGTGTATAATGATCTCCTGGTTCTGCTCATTTCACTCAGCATCAGTTCATTCAAGTCTCTCCAGACCTCTCTGAAATCGTCCTGCTGGTCATTTCTTACAGAACAATAATATTCCATAATATTCATATACCATAATTTATTCAGCCACTCTCCATTTGATGGGCATCCATTCAGTTTCCAGATTCTAGCCACTACAAAAAGAGCTGCTGCAAACATTCTTGCCCCTGTGGGGCCCATTCCCTCCTCTAAGATCTCTTTCGGATATAGGCCCAATAGAAATGCTGCTGCGTCAAAGGGTATGCAGTTTGATAACTTTTTGAGCATAGCTCCAATTTGCTCTCCAGAATGGCTGTATCCGTTCACAGCTCCACCAACAATGCATCAGTGTCCCAGCCCTCCCACATCCCCTCCAACATTCATCATTAACTTTTCCTGTCATTTTAGCCAATCTGACAGGTGTATAGTGGTACCTCAGAGTTGTCTTGATTTGCATTTCTCTGATCAACAGTGATTTGGAGCACCTTTTCATATGACTATAAATAGTTTTAATTTCATCCTCTGAAAATTCTCTGTTCATATCCTTTGATCATTTATTGATTGGAGAATGGCTTGAATTTTTATAAATATGAGACAATTCTCTATATATTTTAGAAATGAGGCCTTTATCAGAACCCTTAAATGTAAAGATGATTTCCCAATTTATTGCTTTCCTCCTAATCATGTCTGCATTGGGTTTTTTGAACAAAAACTTTTTAACTTAATATAGTCAAAGTTATCTATCTGATTTTCAATTAAGAGTTCCAGTTCTTTGGACATAAATTTATTCCATCTCCATAGGTCTGAGAGGTAAACTACATTACATTCCTCTAATTTACTTATAGTATCACTCTTTATATCCAGATCATGAACCCATTTAGATCTTATCTTGGTATGTGGTGTTAGATGCGGGTCAAGTCCTAATTTCTTCCACATTAGTTTCCAGTTTTCCCAGCAGTTTTTCTCAAAGAGTGAGTACTTATCCCAAAAGCTGGGGTCTTTGGGTTTATCAAACACTAAATTTCTATAGTTATTGCCTACTTTGTCTTGTGATTCTATCCTATTCCACTGATCAACTACTCTATTTCTTAGCCAGTACCAAATGGTTTTGATGACTGCTGCTTTGTAATATACTTTTAGATCTGGTACAGCAAGTCCACCATCATCAGCCTTTTCTTTCATTAATCCCCTTGAAATTCTTGATCTTTTGTTCTTCCAAATGAACTTTGCTACTATTTTTTCTAGATCTGTAAGATAATTTCTTGGGAGTTTCATTGATGGCACTAAATAAGTAAATTAGTTTGAGTAGTATTGTCATTTTTATTATATTCACTCGGCCTACCCATGAGCATTTTAAGTTTTTCCAATTGACTAGGCCTGATTTTATTTGTGTGGAAACTGTTTCGTAGTTTAGTTCATATAATTCCTAACTTTCCCTTGGCAGATAAATTCCCAAATATTTTATAATATCAACAGTTATTTTGAATGGAATTTCTTTTTGTATCTCTTGCTGCTGAACTTTATTGGTAATATGTAAAAATGCTGATGATTTATGTGGATTTGTTTTGGATCCTGCAACTTTGCTAAAGTTGTGAATTGTTTCTAGTAGTTTTTTAGTTGAGTCTTTAGGGTTCTCTAGGTATATCATCATGTCATCTGCAAAGAGTGATAATTTGGTTTCCTCATTACCTACTCTAATTCCTTTAATCTCTTTTTCTTTTCTTACTGCCAAATATAACATTTCTACGACAATATTAAATAATAATGGTGACAGTGGGCAGCCTTTTTTCACTCCTGATCTTATTGGGAATGGTTCTAGTTTGACTCCATTACAAATGATGCTTGCTGAAGGTTTTAAGTAGATACTACTAATCATTTTAAGGAAAAGCCCATTTATTCCTATACTCTCTAGTGTTTTTAATAGGAATGGGTGTTGGATTTTATCAAAGGCTTTTTCTGCATCTATTGAGATAATCATATGGTTTTTGATAATTTGGTTATTAATATAATTGATTATGCTAATAGTTTTCCTAATATTGGACCAGCCCTGTATTCCTGGTATAAATCCTACTTGGTCATGGTGTATTATCCTGGGATGACTTTCTGTAATCTTGTTGCTAAAATTTTATTTAAAATTTTTGCATCAATATTCATTAGAGAAATGGGTCTATAGTTTTCTTTCTCAGTTTTCCACCTACCTGGTTTAGCTATCAGCACCATATCTGTGTCATAAAAGGAATTTGGTAGTATACCTTCTTTCCCTATTTTTTCAAATAGTTTATATAGTATTGGGATTAATTGTTCTTTGAATGTTTGGTAAAATTCACATGTAAATCCATCTGGCCCTGGAGATTTTTTTCTTAGGGAGTTGATTAATAGCTTGTTCTATTTCTTTTTCTGATATGGGGCTATTTAAAATAATTTATTTCCTCTTCTGTTAACATTGGCAATCTATATTTTTGTAGATATTCCTCCATTTCATTTATATTATCAAATATATTGGCATAAAGTTGGGCAAAGAAACTCCTAATTATTACTCTAATTTCCTCTTCATTGGAGGAAAGTTCTCCCTTATCATTTTTGAGACTAATAATTTGATTTTCCTCTTTCCTTTTTCTAATCAAATTAACTAAAGGCTTATCTATTTTGTTGTTTTTTTCATAAAACCAACTCTTAATTTTATTTATTCATTCAATAGTTTTCTTGTTTTCAATTTTATTAATCTCCCCTTGAATTTTCAGAATTTCCAATTTGTTATTTAATTGAGGGTTTTTAATTTGGTCTTTTTCTAGCTTTTTTAATTGTAGGCCCAGTTCATTGATCTTCTCTTTCACTGTTTTATGCAAGTAAGCATCTAGAGATATAAAATTACCCCTTATAACCACTTTAGCCGAGTCCCACAAATTTTGGTATGTTGTCTCATTGTTGTCATTCACCTGGATGAAATTTTCGATTGTGTCTACAATTTCCTCTTTCACCCATTCATTCTTCAGGATTAGATTATTTAATTTCCAAATAACTTGTGGTCTAGTTTCTCCTGGCCTTATATTACCTGTGAGTTTTATTGCATCATGATCTGAGAAGGATGCATTTACTATTTCTGCTTTTCTGCATTTGATTTTGAGGTTTTTATGCCCTAACACATGATCAATTTTTGTTTAAGTTCCATGAACCCCTGAGAAAAAAGTATACTTCCTTCTATCACCATTCAATTTCCTCCAGAGATCTATCATACCTAACTTTTCTAGCCTTTTGTTAACCTCCCTAACTTCTTTCTTATTGATTTTGTGATTTGATTTATCTAATTCTGAGAGAGCAAGGTTGAGATCCCCCACAAGTATAGTATTACTGTCTATTTCTCCTTGCATCTCTGTTAGTTTATCCTCTAGGAATGTGGATGCTATACCACTAGGTGCATATATGTTTAGTATTGATACTGCTTCATTGTCTATGGAACCCTTTAGTAAAATGTAGTTTCCTTCCTTATCTCTTTTAATTAGATCTATTTTTGTTTTTACTTGATCCGAGATAAGGATTGCTACCCCTGCCTTTCTTTGTTCACCTGAAGCATAGAAGATTCTGCTCCAGCCCTTTACCTTCACTCTGTATGTATCTCTGTATTTTAGATGTGTTTCTTGTAAACAACATATTGTAGGATTTTGGCTTTTAATCCAGTCTGCTACCGGCTTCCGTTTTATGGGAGAGTTCATCCCATTCACATTCACGGTTAAAGTAACTATTTCTGTATTCCCTGCCATCTTATTTACCCAGAGTTATGATTTTCTCTTCCCTTTCCCCTCTCTCCCTTCCCCCCTCCCCAGTACTTTGTTTTTGATGACCACCTCCCACCAAAAATCCTCCCCCCTTTAGAGTCCCTCCCTCCCCTTTATACCTTTCCCCTAATCCTTCTATTAGTTTATCCCTTTCCTTTTCTCCTTTCCCTCCCACCTTCCCACAAGGAGGGTCAGGCCTTTCTTTGAAGCCAGATGTGTCTGATATACTCTCTTAGAGTCCAATCTAATTAGAGTAAGGTTTACACAATACTCATCACCCTCCCTTCTTTCCCTCAATTATATTAGATCTTCTATGCCTCTTTATGAGATTTTGCCTTATTTTATCTCCCTTATTTTTACTTTATTTTGCCTCCATCCCCCCCCTTTCTTATTTTTCAGTATGGTATCCTTTCACCTCTAATTTCTTTTCCATTATTATCCAAGAAAAATTAAATTATACCACCATTCTTTAAGGATACCTATAGTAGAAATATAGTTCTCAAGAGTTTTCCTTTTTACCTTTTTATGCTTCTTTTGAGTTCTCTATTTGGAGGTCAAATTTTTTGTTCAGATCTTGTCTTTTCATTAGAAATAGGGGAAATTCTCCTGTATCATTGAATGACAATCTTCTTCCCTGGAAGATGATGCTCATTCTAGCTGGATAGCTTATTCTTGGCTGTAATCCAAGTTCTTTTGCCTTTAAGAATATCTGATTCCAGGCCCTTTGATCCTTTAATGTGGAAGCTGACAGATCCTGTGTAATTCTAATTACAGTTCCTCGGTATTTGAACTGTTTCTTTCTAGCTGCTTGCAATATCTTTTCCTTGGTGCAATAGTCCTGAAATTTGGCCACTATATTCCTTGGGGTTTTAATTTTGGGGTCTCCTTCAGGAGGTGATTGGTGAATTCTTTCAATGCCAATTTTGCCTTCTGATTCTAAAACATCAGGGCAACTCTCTTTCATGATTTCCTGGAAGATAGCATCCAGGTTCTTTTTTTCATCGTGGATTTCAGGGAGTCCGATAATCCCTAGATTGTCTCTCCTGGATCTGTTTTCCACGTCAGTTGTTTTTCCTAGGAGATATTTCATATTTTCTTCTATTTTTTCATTATTTTTGGTTTTGTTTGACTGATTTTTGAAGTCTTATTGAGTCATTTACTTCTATTTCTTTAATTTTAATTTTTAAAGTATTATTTCCTTCAGTTATCTTTTTTAGCTCCTTTTGTAGCTGGCCAGTTGAATTTCTTGATTCAGTGCATTCTTTTTCCATTTTGCCAGTTTTATTTTTCAGTGAATTGTTGTCTTTTTCCAATTCACCAATTTTATTTTTCAGTGAATTTTTTTTCTTTTTCCAATTCACCAGTCCTATTTTTCAGTTTTTGACATTTCTGTTGCACTGATCTCAATTTATTTCCCCATTCTTCTTCTAGCTCTCTTTTCAGATTCTTTTTTTTTATTTTTTTAAGCTTTTTATTTGTATAACATATGTATAGGTAGTTCCCCAACATTGATCTTTACAAAGCTTTCCAATACAAATTTTACTCCCAGGCCCCTCACCTCCCCTAGATGGCAGGAAGTCCACTACATGTTAATAATGTTGAAATGCTTGACAAGTTATGCAAGAAAAATCCTCTCTACAAGAAAAAAAAAGAATCAGAGAAAGGCAATACAATGCAAGCAAATGTCAATAGAGATCATGAAAATGTTATGTTGTGGTCCATATTTCATGTCCCTCTTTCTGGTTTATATGGTTTTCTTCAGTGAACAATTGGAACTGGTTTGAGACAATTCTTTATTGCAGAGAGCCATGTACATCAGAATTGATCATCATGTAATACTGTTGTTGCTGTGCATGATGATCTCCTGGTTCTGCTCATTTCCCTCAGCATCAGTTCATGCAAGTCCCTCCAGGCCTCTCTGAAATCATCTTGCTGGTCGTTTCTTACAGAGCAATAATATTCCATAACATTCATATATCATAATTTATTCAGCCAATCTCCAATTGATGGGCATCCTTTCAGTTTCCAGTTTCTAGCCACTACAAAAAGGCTGCCACAAACATTCTTGCACAGGTGGGTCCCTTTCCCTCCTCTAAGATTTCTTTGGGATATAGGCCCAGTAGAAACACTGCTGGGTCAAAGGGTATGCACAGTTTGACAACTTTTTGAGCTTAGCTCCAAATTGCTCTCCAGAATGGTTGGATCCGTTCACAGTTCCACCAACAATGTATTAGTGTCCCAGTTTTCCCCCATCCCCTCCAACATTCGTTTATCTTTTCCTATCATTTTAGCCAATCTGACAGGTGTGTAGTGGTATCTCAGAGTTGTCTTAATTTGCATTTCTCTGATCAATAGTGATTTGGAGCAACTTTTCATATGACTAGAGATGGTTTTAATTTCATCATCTGAAAATTGTCTGTTCATATCTCTTGACCACTTATCTATTGAAGAGTGGCTTGAATTCTTATATATATGAGACAATTCTTTATATATTTTAGAAATGAGGCCTTTATCAGAACCATTAAATGTAAAGATGATTTCCCAATTTGATGCTTCCCTCCTAATCTTGTCTGCATTTGTTTTGTTTGTACAGAAACTTTTTAACTTAATATAGTCAAAATTATCCATGTGGTGTTCAATTAGGAGTTCCAAGTCTTCTTTGGACATAAATTTGTTCCATTTCCACAGGTCTGAGAGCTAAACTATATTACATTCCTCTAACTTGCTTACAAAGTCCCTCTTTATATCTAGATCATGAACCCATTTAGATCTTGTCTTGCTATGTGGTGTTAGGTATGGGTCAAGCCCTAAATTCTACCACACTAGTTTCCAATTTTCCCAGCAGTTTTTGCCAAATAGAGAGTATTTATCCCAAAAGCTGTTGTCTTTGGGTGTATCGAACACTAGATTGTTAAGGTTAATGGCTAGGTTGTCCTGAAAACCTATCCTGTGCCACTGATCGACTGCTCTATTTCTTATCTAGTACCAAATGGTATTCATGACCGCTGCTTTATAATATAGTTTTAGATCTGGTACAGCAAGGCCACCTTCATCTGCCTTTTTTTTTTCATTAATCCCCTTGAAATCCTTGACCTTTTGTTCTTCC